>CAUYRH010008420.1:0-37735 GCA_963574655.1 Perodicticus potto
AATCTGAAATATTTTCATCAAACTGTTTAACATAGCCTTCCTCTTTCATGTTTACATGGATGGAACTGGAACATAGTCTTCTTAGCAAAGTATCTCAAGAATGGAAGAAAAAGTATCCAATGTACTCAGCCCTACTATGAAGCTAATTTATAGCTTTCATATGAAGGCTATAACCCAATTATAGCACAAGAATATGGGGAAAGGGGCAAAGGAGGAGAGGGGAGGGGCGAGGTTGGGGTGGAGGGAGGGTAATTGGTGGGGCCACACCTACGCTGCATCTTAGAAGGGTACAGGCAAAACTTACTAAATGCAGAATACAGAGTTACTGTTCTGAGTGATATCCCACAGACAATGCCCCTGGGCTGGCAGTAGTTCTGAGGGGCTGGGACTCTGCCTTGATCATAACTGTGGTCAAGCTACAAGCCTGGTTGTCCTGTTTGCGTGGCTCTGTCAATCCTGAGCAGCTCTGGGCAGAGGAATCTGGCTGACTCATTGCAAGCGTAGCTGAACTCCCAGTGCACGTAGCAACATTAACTGAGGTTTCTGCCGGAAATATCTGTTGCCTGGTTAAGGGGGTGTTCCCTGCTTTGGAAGCCTAGGCAACTGCATATGTGAAAGTTTCTAGTTTCCTGGGATTGCAAATTAAATGTCAGGGAAGATAGAAATGCTGTAAAAGGTTTCTGAGAAACAGTACAATGAATCAGAAGAGAAGAAAGAGTCCTGTTTGGCTTGGGAAGCCTTTCATGGAAGCCACTAATGGATGTATCTTAGATATAGCTTTCTCCTTGTCCACAGCCCCCTGAATACCATAATAAAGCTGGGGTCTGCACTGAATGGATGCCACACACTCCTGTCTCGAGTGAGATCAGGGGTCAGAGGAGCCTGGGTTTGTGCCCTTGACAAGTTATTTACCTTTTCTTTGAGAGTCTATTCCCTTATTATAACACAGCACAAAAAAAGAGTAATAAAAGACACTATGAAATTTAAACATGATAACGAGGACTAACATTCATTGGCCACTGACCATGCACAAGGAATTATTCCAAGTATTTTATATGTAATGCCTTATTTAGTCTTCAAGGGAATACTATGAGGCATCTCACGTTTACAGATGAGAAAACAGAGACATGAGGAGATTCATTTTCCATGGGCAAAAACTTTAAACCAGCATGCTCACAGCTTCGCTAAGGTTTGGTGCTTGACACGGGAGGATCTCGATACTACGCCCTGCTCTTATTATAAGTGTGTATGTGCTTTGCAGAGTAATTACTAGGATTAAATAGCAAGGAGTTAGAAAATAAAACAGCATTGAAATAGACTGTTGGTGAAATGCTCCTGCTTCCCCCTCTCTGTGCACCCCCAGTGGGGGCTCGTTACGGGTTCTAACTCTTCTCCGTCTCGTGTTCCCCGACCTCACAGTGCTGTGAAAATGATCCACTGTATAGACCAGAGACGGCCTTCCTCATTGACAGCAGACGTGCCAGCGGTCCTGCCTACAATGTGTCCAAGGCCTTCCCACATGGTCATCTGGGTTAATGCCCAGCCTGCCAATCCTGCCTGGAACTGTGTGTTTGCTAATGCACTTTACCCAAGCTTTGCTGAAAGACTTCTGTTCCCTGATCAAACCTCATTTATTTTAGCTGAATATATTTGCACTATTTGAATTATTCCTTATACCTAGAATATCTTTGCTCCCTTCTCCTGCCAAGTGAATCCATACTCAACTTCAAAATGTAGTACCTGGCCTGATGCAACATTTTTAATGAAAGACGCCTCACATAAAATGATTTGTCTACATAGAACATCTTTGCAGAAAGGAAATATCCCATCTTTTGTTCAGTGTGCTTGTTTAGTTACCTGGATCACCCAAATGCCCTCGCTCCATTCTTTTCTCCTTGTTTGATTTCTACAACCCCCCACTGGCCACTCCCCACTTCACTTTATCTTTCCACACAGTACCAACATAACTTCTCCTGGCTCCATGGGTCCAGCTCCTCCCAGCTGCTCATTGTCCCCGATTCACAGACGGTCGTCACAGTGATACTCCCTGGGCTACTCTTGTGTCAAGATGTCCCTTTACCAAGAGGTAGACATGGAAGATCAGTCCTAGCATTTCCCATGAAAGGTCTCCTTCTTTGAGAAGCCCTTTCTAACCTTTCTGAGAAGACTTGTGTGTCTTCCCCAGCTTGTACGGAGCTGGTCCTCTACTTTATCACGGCATAAATACTGACTCTGCATCCAGAATGTTGGGGGTCGGGGTCCCACAGTTCCCTGAACCCAGTTGACCTGGTTCAATTACTTCACTGAGCTAGAAAGTTCAACTGAAGCATGGGGGGAATGGAAAGCAGAAGTGAGTGGAGACTGAAAATAAAACTGGAGTAGCCCAGGAAGAGTGAACAGAGAGCAAAGGTGACCTGCACAAGTCTCGGGTGGGAAAGCAAGATTTTATTTAGGAACAAAGAGAAGGTTTAGAGCACTTCCAGAGAGAGTCGGGAGTGGGTCCCTCTCATGGAGGAGAATAGGTGAGAGACGCCTGCAGGGGTGTAAACACCCTCTCTCTCCATCTGAAACTGCCTGCAGTCTCTCACCGGCCTCTCCCCGCCCTGGACGTGAGTGCCCTTCTCTAGTGGTGGACTATTGTCCTTTCCTACTGGTCATTGGTACTTAGGTTATCTCATACCCACATTCTTTTCCTTTTGGGGGGAGCATTGCTGAGTGGTGAATATCCTGTGGGTTTCCAGACTTCCTGTCCAGCAGGCCAGCCTTCCTCTCGGCCCCTTGAAGCCCCCTTTTTTATGTCCCTTTCCACAGAGCGGGCAAGGCCTCTGGGAAGCCGCAGTGAGGTTCTA
Source organism: Perodicticus potto (assembly GCA_963574655.1). NCBI lineage: Eukaryota > Metazoa > Chordata > Mammalia > Primates > Lorisidae > Perodicticus > Perodicticus potto. The sequence continues at coordinate 2,850 of CAUYRH010008420.1, forward strand.
GTTGCCCTCCCCTCGGCCCTGCTGCACAGTCTTGGTGAGGCATGCAGCGCACTTCACCATGTAAAGTGCATGAATAATGTGCACCCACATTCTGGGCCCAGACTCTCTGGAAAACATCCGTGGAGAGAGTGGCTGGCTCTTGGATAGGAGGGACACATCTGGGAGGATGAATGTCCCCCTGATGAACATGTAGGTTGTAGCCCCCCTCTGGAGCCACCTGCCCTGTGAAGGCCACCTCTTCCATCTCTCCCAGGAGCCCATCCCTCCTGGCCACACCAGGGGGTGGCAGAGAAGGCCAAGACATGAGGATGGCATGGGGATGGCAGCTTCTGAGGCCACTTAGCTGGTGGGCGGTCAAGTGGGTCCCTGGGGCCTGCACAGGGGTCTCAGTTTCCTCCATGTAGCTGGGCCGTGGGCATGGCTACCTCCCCAGCGCTGTCAGCCCCACTGCCACTTCTCCCTGATCCCCACACACAGCGGTGCCAGCTCCAGCCTCTCAGTGCACCCCCAAAACTCCACACTGAAACCCCATGTTCTGGGGGGATGTGGTGGCCTAGGAAGGCCCTGGACTCCCACTGCCAGTGTACTGGCCATGCAGTGTCTTATTTTTCCCTCAAATTTTGAGCAAAAGAAATCGCATGTTAAACATGGCAAAATATGATAGCTTTCTCTTAACTTCACTTTTCTGAACTAGAAATTGGGTATAAGAATTAGTATTCTGCAGCATTATAAGGATTAGTTAGTATATTAAAAGGGCCTAGCATGGTTAAGGCACATGTAAAAACTAATATTTTATAGCCAATACTATTGCTTAATTCATAGAAACTGTAGAAAATTGTTCCGAGAGTGGAGATGAAAAGGAGAAAGCCAGCGACCCTTTGCCTTCTCCAGCCTGTTCAGAGGCCACACCTGACCCAACATTAGTGGCGGCGTCCATACCGAACTAAGCACCAGAATGAAGGCCAAAGTTCAGGGCCATGACTTTGTCTTTCTGCGTCCATGGCTGGCGTGTCTGGAGTAGGTCCTGGGCACCTGCTCAGCCCCTAATGTCAGCACTGCCGAGCCCTCTCTGCGGTGCAGGCCGTTCACTGTGCTGTCTGTTTGTCTTTCTCAGCCTCCTGCTATGCCTCCTGTGTTCCTGCCTGCAGCGCAGTTGACACGGATCTGGACTTTGCCAAACGCTTCTCTGAGGGCTCTACTGGTCTCTACTAGGCCTTGGCTGAGTTCTCCCCGAAGCTGCGTTTACCCCGTTTCCCCAGATGATCTGGGCACGGCGCAGTCCCCCTGCCCACTCCATCCCCACAGCCCTGTTTCCTCCCACTCCTCAGCTACTGGCGCCTCTAAGTTTCCAGAATTTCTCACAACTCAGACTTTCTGTGAGTTACGTGAGGGGATGACTCATGTTTCTGTAAGGGTAGAAAGGCTGATGACACGTAGCTGGATTCCAGTCCAAAGCTGATGACATGTAACTGGGTTCCAGTGCTTCCGCCCCGGCCAGCTGACAGATTCTGATGATGCACTCAGGGCAAAGCCTCTCGCGCCTCTTTAACAAGCCTTGTGTCCTTGTGCTTAGAAACCGCCGTCATGTCATGCAAGAAGGAAGCTGTTTGATCCGGCTCCTCGAACAGCTTGCTTCCCTCTGTGCCCTTAAAAAATTTTGAGAGAAAAGTGTGTTTTCTTTGAGACTTGGTTATTGACACAAGCTATAAGTTTGAACATAGCTCACAGCGAGCACTGCCCGTGATTATTACCCTTCGAGTCTCTCTGCCTGGTGCCAAAATTCTTATTAGTGAGACTTGGTGGCAGGAAAATTTCTAGAAGGACTTTGTGTCAGGGAAAGGGTGTAACTATCACGTGGAAAGCGGTGAGTGTCCGCCCAGGCCCACTTCTTTTGTTCTTGCTGAAGATACCTTTGAACGCAGCAGGAATATCTGCTTCTGGCGTCCTTTTCCATACATAGATTGCCTGTTTGCACCCCATCAAACACAAGACGCAAGTCAGGAATCAGACCTCATCTGTGGAAATGATATTCTTCCTTCATTTGTAAGTTAGTTGAAAATTCAAAGGAAATTTTCTCTAAGTACTGGGTCCCTAAAAGACTTTAAAGGCTAGCTCCTTGGAATTTTTCCTAGTGAACTAAATTGTGAGCTAGACTTTGAGGAATATTGCTCAAGGAGTTCAGTATGCTTCCCTCGAGATAAGAACAGAGGGAAATTATGAATAAAAGAAAACCCTGCAGAATTAAGTAGCCAACTGTAAGGATCGGATGGAGCAGCCCTGATGGACTTGTGAGTGTGTCTGGGAGGTCTCCTTCTAACATCAGTCTATTCACTATTATTCCGGGCCTTAGATATTATTGGATGCTGTTTTCCACATGAAACTCACTTCTTTGCATTTTGCATTCTTGCTATTATTCCCGACCTTTAAACTAATTTAGCTTCCTTCATGTTTTGATTTCATGATTACAGGAAGTCAACATTATCTTCAACTCTTTTCTTTCCTCAGGCTTTATAGTCAGTCGGTCAATCACCAATCTTGTCAGGTTTGCCCTGGAAATGTTTCTCTAGTTCTCACCAACTTCCACCACCTCGTGATACGTGAACTCTCCCAGTTGTACTGGCAGTATTTTATTTCTGGGTCAGAAAATACTGCCTATGAGTGATAGACCAACGGTTCTGCTTAAGAAAGTTTGGTTGGAACATAACCACTCCGTTTGTCTGTGAACTGTCTGTGGCTGAGCGGGCAATTACAATGGCTGAGTTGAGTGGTTGCAAAGTATAAAATACTCCCTGTCTGTCTACAGACCTGTTTGCTGACCCCCATCTCAGCTCATGGCTACAATGCTTGGGTGACAGTCATTCTATTGGTTTCCTTACTGCTGGTCACCCTGAAACCAGTCAATCCACCATGTTGATGACAAAATCTCTTTCTATGTCCAATTCTAGCAAATTCCATCTCATTCTTCAAAGCCCAGATTATCTATAACCACAAGTTTGGGAATTAGAGATTCATTAGCGAGCAAAACAAGCTAGATTTTCGCCCTTATCACTTTCATCCTTTATTCTAGAACAGGAAGGTAGTTAAACTAGCAAAACTATAAAAGTGTGATAATTTGTGCGATAACAGATACGTACTCTAGAAAACTGTCTGGATTTAAATATTAGCTGTATTCAATGCCAAATCTGTAACTATGAAAATTTTACTAACTTCTCTTATGTCTGCCATGAACAAATGGGATCATTTAGGCCAAACTCATAGCAGTATGTCTGGTGTGTACTCAACAGATTAAATAATAATTATATGGGAGTTATGACTCTTTGGGAATATGGAGCAAGAATCAGATAGATCGTCCAGTTCAAACGTGGTCTGTCTTGAATGTTAGGGAATAACTGGTGTGATTAATGTTTACCCTGCACCCAAGGTTGGGTTAGCAATAACAAAAGGAACAGTGCTGGAAAGGGAATGGTACATGTAGAAATTTAGAGAGTAATTTTCCCTAATTCCTCAATTGCCAATTAACCGCTGTCATCTCTGTTCTCTGTTTGTCCTGCTGATATAGCTGTTACAACCTCATATTATAGCTATGTTTTTGAGAGTATAGGCTATTCTTACATTTTTATCTTGTAGCTGTGACACACTATACAAGTACTCAAAAAGGATCGTTTCATGGGAGGTGGAATATCTGAGTCAAACAGCACGATCTCTTGAATGCCTAGGCTTAATTTCAGTTATGCCGTTATAACTGAAACCATTATATGCCAGTTATGCCATTGGATACACCAATGTCTCTGACCCACAGGTGTCCTGGTTCTCATTGTGGATGGGTAGGAAATTTAATTCCTACCACGTGATGGGTAGGAAATTTGACTGGATAGCACAAGTAAAACTCCTGTCATGTCTGCACATAGTAGGTGTTATTGATAATAAAGTTTTCATTATGTGAGAGGTAAATAAACTGTACAGCTGAGAGATACCAGCTGACTTTTCAGACATTCAGTTCAGGCAAACCCAGAAAAATCCCCAGGCTCCATGACTACTTCTTTTCATTTTATTCAGTGAATGTTTATCATCTACTCTGTGGTGGATACCTGGGCAAGGTGTCAGGAAATTTGTATTGAATGAGACCCAGCCCCGACCCTCTTGTAACATTCAAATTACCACAATGTGGTTGTCAAGAGGAGCATGTATTTCATCCTAGAACTACTTGTGTAGAGAGAATTATATGCGTAAGTAGTCTTAGCAGGCCCCTTACATAAAAGTAAGTGAATTCTTAAATTCAGAAGGTACCAGGTGAAACCGGAAGTGTTCTGCTTTATTAAACGGGGCCAACAAGAAGAATTTGTTTGCTTTTGTTTTTTCTGCTTATATTCCTGGGAAGCCATCCATCCCAGTGGCCACTCACTTCCAGCTTCATTCCCTCCATGGAACCCCCAATCTTACTGAAGTCACTTTTCACTCCCTTATGTAGGTTTCTATTTCTTTTTACTACCTCCATCCCCCTATTCTTTACATGTAATAATCTGATAATCAACTAATAAGTAAATGTCATCATTTGGTTAATATATGTCCTGGATTGTGGAAGTGTGTGGTATTACTCTTTAAATGACCTGTAAAATTGCCTTTTCAGAAATTTGTTTAAAAGGCTCGTAAGTGGGACCCTTGAGGATGGTATTGGATTAATAAAGATTATGAAAATAAAATTCTTTTTCTGTTAAAAAAATATCTAAGGAAACAGTGTATTATAAATCACACGAAAATGATAATGGCTACTCTTGGCTTGCTTTGTACAATGATCCAGCCATTGCTTTCTGTCCTCAAAAATACTTCAATCTGGAAATTATGAAATTCATTTTGCAAATGAGAAACTAATACTCAGAGAAGTTATCTGGCCAAGCTCATGCATTTGGTAAAACACTACAGTGGGAAGCCAGGATGGACCTGTCTGAGCTGGACGCCCGGGCACTGTCCATGGTGCAGCCCTCCTGTGGGAGGCAGAATAACCCACTCCCAAAATCTGGCCGTTCTGCTCTCCAGAGCCTGAGGCTACTTTACCCTCCTGGAAAGGGGAGTCACATTTCCAGATGGAATTATCCTGGACTATCTGGGTAGCCCCACGTAATTGTGAAGCCCTTAAAGGTAGATAAAGGAGGTAGAATAGTAGTCAGAGAGGGGGAGTGAGGAGGACTCAACCCGCCTTTGCCGGCTTTGAAGATGGGAAGAAAGACCATAAGCCAAAGAACGCAGGTGGCCTCCGGAAGCTGGAAAAGGCAAGGAAACAGATCCTTCCCCAGAGCTCCTGAAAGGAACAAGGACGTACTGACCATAGGCTGCTGTGCTGGTTAATCTCACTGCTTCTCTGGACCCGGACAAACAGAAACGAGACACTATCGGGCTTCTTGCCTCTGGGTAATTTAAGATGATACATTTCTATGGCTGAAGTCAGTAAGTTTGAGGTAATCTGTTACGGCAGCAATAGAAAACTAGTACATATCTTTCTAAGCGCAAAGTGATTTAAAAATAATTAACGCTATACACATATTTTATCATCCTTTCAGAAAGGGCTTTAGAAGATCAGAAGTCAGCAAAAGATACTTTCTGGTTTAACTTTTGTATATGAGTAAGACTTCATGTGGAAGTAAGGAATTATAAAGGTCAATTTAAATCCACACTTATTAAACTAGAGAGTGATCATGTATTGTGGTTGAGAGTTATAACTAAAAGAGAGAAGAAAGGGAAGGAAAAAAGGACATAAAAGGGGGGAAACTTTTAGACTGTGTACCATCAAATAAAGAAAAAGCAGATTCAAATGTCTTCTTATTATTGAGAAGAAAGCAGGATGAAAACAAAAATAATCAAGTAGGAAATAGCTTTCATCACTTCTTTTAGTTATGAATCTTTGCATTAAATTAATTTAGTGAGGACGTTTTTCTTCCCATGTATGCCTTATCTAAGCAATCATTTCAGCTTTTTTTCAAATAAATAATACAAATAGACTTCTCAGAGATCTTGCATTAACTTAATGAAAATAATAGACAGATCTGAATTATTTATAAAGCCAATTATTTTTGCAAAGACAGTGAATGACAGGTAATGGGGAAGGAGGGATTTGCTGGTAATTTAATTTAAAAAATGTGAAGAAATCTGTGCCAGGTTTTAAAACTTAGCAATTAATTTGCGGTGCATTAATGGAAACTCTTGACAAGAGGCCCATCTGATTGTGGCTTTGTTCAAAGAGAGAAAACTTCAGGCGAATCCAGCGAGACAGTGCTGCCTGCATGAGACCCTCGCTGTCCTCTGGTTTAGGAGGGCGATTTGCTGCGTGGAAATGAGTCATAGACTGAAAAGTTCAGACACAGGTGCATGTCCTCTTCCTTGGAGAAGATGAAGGGCTGCCAAATAATAGGAGTGGATAAGTGAAAAAGAGATGAGTCTGTGTTGATGTCTTTCTTAATGCTGGATCATGATAGGCAAAGACAGGGGCTGAGGAATATTCTCAGGGGCTGGGTCTCACCCACAGAGCCTGGTTCTGGTCCACGGAGCCAGATAACACTAATGTTTATATGAGGTCAAAGTAGCTTCTTTCTCCTTTTCTTTACTGCACGAGAAAAATAGAGAGCTTGAGAGAGAGGGAGGGAGGGAGAAACAGAGAGAGAAAGAGAATGGAAGAAAGTAGGATGGGAAAGGGAAAAAAAGAAGAAGGAGGGAAGGAAAGAAGAAAGAAAGCTTTTAAAGAACTTGTGTAATAACTGCTTGCAAATCGTATCGGACCATTGACAGTTTGAAGAATTCCAGCTGATAGGCTGGGGATAGTTGAAGATATTCATGTTAAGAGGACAAACTTTTTCGCCTGTAGTGGTTCTTTTTGGACTTTGTTCACAAACCAACGTGAAGATGTGCGATTGTATAAACATCAATCTGCAGTTTGGCTGGGACCAGGTTTGAACCCACCACCCTCGGCATATGGGGCCAGCACCCTACTCACTGAGCCACAGGCGCCACCCACATAAACATCAATCTGAATTACATTTCAGGAGAAAAGCTGTGTCCCAAAGGCTGAGAGCTAGAAGATCTGATAGAAGGTTGCTGAACTCTTAAACTTATTTCTCAGAATTGCAGAGAGAAATAGTTTCTTCTCAGTTGAAACATTTTGTGGCATGTCTATTTTTTTTGTCTATTCTTTCTTAGGGATGACCTTTCTGAGCTTTAGAAAACACCTAACATGGGCGGTGCCTGTGCCTCAGTGGGTAGGGCGCCAGCCCCGTATACCGAGGGTGGTGGGTTCAAACCCGGCCCCAGCCAAAGTGCAACAAAACAATAGCCAGGCCTTGTGGCGGGCGCCTGTAGTCCCAGCTACTCGGGAGGCTGAGGCAAGAGAATTGCCTGAGCCCAGGAGTTGGAGGTTGCTGTGAGCTGTGATGCCACAGCACTCTACTGAGGGCCATACAGTGAGACTCTGTCTCTACAAAAAAGAAAACACCTAACATTATGGTTTTTGTGATAACAGCTTTTTGCACTCTTCACATCAGTTAACAATTTTGATTGATCAGGTGCTGAAAAATATTTTTTTTCATTGAAACAGTAAAACAGGAATATGTTGAAAAAGAACTAAGAGCAACAATGTGTACTTGGTGAAAAGTAAATCTCCCACCACTCCAGGCCCCTGTTGCACCTCCCCATGACATCCCAGAAATAGTGTGTTCACATAAACCGCATTTCCACCTCTTCCACCTGTTGTTTCATACTAGGCAGTGTTCTGTACCTTACTTTTCTCATTTAATAATGCATTTAGAGATAATTTGATATCAGCACTTACAGGTCTCATTTCACATCCATCCAAAAATGAAAATAAGTCCATTGAATAGATGTATCATAAGCTATTTAACTAATCTTATATTAATGGGCATTTATGTTATTTCTAGACTTTTACTGTCCCCAAAACTTCCTTAGTGGCCTAGCGCAGTGCCACCAGCCTATAATCCTAGCACTCTGGGAGACCAAGATGAGTGGATCCCTTGAGCTCACAAGTTTGAGACCAGCTTGAGCAAAAGCAAGACCCCATCTCTACTAAAAATAGCCAGACATTGTGGCGGGCTGCTTGGGAGGCTGAGGCAAGAGGATTGCTTGAGCCCAAGAGTTTGAGGTTGCTGTGAGCTATGACACCACTGCACTCTACCCAGGGTGACAGAGTGAGACTCTGTTTCCAAATAAACAAACAAAACAACTTCTGGTAGTGAACCTACTTGAGCATAAGTGTCTGAACACACGGGATGTCTAGCACAGTGGTCCCAAACCTTCTTGGAAGATGATTTCTCTGCGGCTTTGTGGAGGGTGGTTTTGGGCTGATTCAAGCACATCACAGCCCCACCTCAGATCAGCAGGCATTAGATTCTCATAGGAGTGTGAAGCTAGATGGCTTGCTTGGCAGTTTACCGTAGGGCTTGTGCTCCTGTAAGAATCTAATGCCGATCTTTTATCCTACAGCCTCCCCTGCCTGGACTCCGCCAGGAGTATTAAGGACAGGAGTCCTTACCTTTGAATTAGCAGTGATGGGGGCTGCCGTGAGTGCAGATGACGCTTCACTCACTGGCCCACCACTTGCCTCCTGCTGTGTGGCCTGGTTCCTAACAGGACCGCAGACCAGTGCTGCCCACAGCCTGGGGTGACGTTTTAATACAGACTTCTACATGTTCTTCAAGGAGAATATGTATACACTAATTTCCGCCCTCCCCGACGCTAGCGGAGAATCTCATCACCGTAGTCTCTGCAGGGTCGTATGATCAACCTCACTGATCCTTGCTGTTCTGACAGGAATGGGATGAAGACTCACGGCTTTCACGTTTAATTGGACATTCATTCAATGAGTACTTTCCAATAAATGTTTTTTGAATAAAAATATTTTTATGAGTGAGATTTTCCCAGTTATCACTGGGATGAACAACTACCCCAAACTGAGTACCTTGAAACATTGTTAGTTATTGCTATTGTGTCTCATGTGTCTGTGGACTGGGAATCCCAGCAGAGCACAAAGGGAGCAGCTTGGCCCTGGTCTGTGATTCCTGGGCCTCAGCAGGATGAACCAGTGTCTGGGGCTGGATCGCGGCAGTGGGCTGGGTTTCTGCCCCTCTCTGAGCGCCTCTTTCCTCTCCCTCCCTCTTCCTCTTTGCCTCTCTTACCCTCTTCTCTCTCTTTTTATCTCTTTTCACACACAAAAAGTTCTTCATTTGGTTAGCTGGGAATTTCATGTTTTTTTAAAAGCCCCTGGTTAGAACTCTTTTAGTTGTACCTTATTTAATTTATCACCTTTGAAGATATACATTTAGAAAATACCATAATTGGTGTAATTTCAAGATTTGTGGGCCATTTTATTTATTGTCTGAGGTTTTCATGTATGGTTAGCTGATATCGAAGATTATGACAGTTTTAATCACAGCCTTTGTCACCCACTGACGTAATGATGAATCAGACTGCCCATTGGGTCTTTCCTAATATTATTGCGATTAGTAACAGAGAAACTTATTTTCTTAAATTCAAAGTGTAGTCTTTTAGCAGATGCTAATAATTTACTCCCCCCCAAATCTGTTTCTTGTCCCTCTTGAGCTCATACGCGAATGGGTCACACCCAGCAGTTGCACTGTTACCCAAACACAAAATCCTAGGTATAATGAGACTGTGACAGTCTTATCTGGTTTCTAGGACTAAGAGAAAGATTTCTTGAGGAAGTGAACTTTGAAATGATATCAGAAAATGAGAAAAATGAAGCAAGTAAAGAGCCCTATTGTAAGGGGGGCTTTAGGGAAAGGGTGAAGTGGGTGAGAGTGGGGAGAGGAGGGGCATACATTTCGGGAAAAGGCCAGAACATTGGCAAAGTCCTTGAAATGGGCAAGAACATGATGATTCGGATACAAATCTCTGAGGCTACAGGACACAGACCTGGAAAGAGGCACAAAAGAAGCTGGCCCCTGGCCTTTCTTATGGACGTGTTAAGGACAGAAGTGCTTACTTTTAAATTAGCAGTGATGAATAACTGGGGACTGCCTCCCACCAGGCCCTGGGTTCATTGCTGTGCTCGCTCTCAACACTCAGGCTCAGGCCAGGGTGCATCCTGCTGGGACGATGTCTTATCTCCCACTTTCCAGTCTCCTGCCTTATTTACAGGTCCGGCAAAGGATTTTAAATACTAGAGGGCTTCTCTGTCAAATGGTTACCTTCTTAGGAGCTACTGCAGAAAGAGAAATATTTCCCCGTTTTCTAGAGGAAAAGGAGTTAATGTAAGAAATTAGGTGCTGACAAAATGCTGGAAGGACTGTTGAAAAGCTGGTGTTGGGAGTCCTCCTGCCCGGTACCAAGAGGAGGACATCAGGAATCCTCCCACCTGTTCTCAGAGGAAGACATCAGTCCTTCCTGTACTGAGAGGAGGACGTCAGGAGTCCTTCACCTGTATTCAGAGGAGGACGTCAGGGGTCCTTCACCTGTACTCAGAGGAGGACATCAGGGGTCCTTCACCTGTACTCAGAGGAGGACATCAGGAGTCCTTCAGCTGTACTGTGAGGTGGGCCTCGGGAGTCCATCACCTGTACTCTGAGGAGGTCGTCTGGAGTCCTTCACCTGTACTCAGAGGAGTTCATCAGGAGTCCTTCACCTGTACTGAGAGGAGGACGTCAGGAGTCCTTCACCTGTACTCAGAGGAGGGCGTCAGGAGTCCTTCACCTGTACTCAGAGGAGGACGTCAGGAGTCCTTTACCTGTACCAAGAGTAGGACATCAGGGGTCCTTCAGTTGGTACTGAGAGGAGGACATCAGGTGTCCTCCCACCTGTACTAAGGGGAGATCATCAGGAGTCCTCCTGCCATGGTATTGATTTTGAAATCCAGCTCTTGCAAGTGCAAATCAGACATCAGTACTCTGTGGATGTGACAGCCACAGTTACAGGTACCCCACACTCTGAGCTGAGGACAGGACCTTACTGGAACCAGGAATTGAGCTAATTCAACCAGGGACATTTGTTGAACATTTTTTTTCCAGAATATTGTGGAGGTACAAACATTTGGGTTGCATGAGTTGCTTTTGGGAAGTTCAAGTGAAGGTCTCAGTGTGCCCCTCATCCAGCTAGTGTGTGCTGTGCCCATTAGAAGTGAATTTCCCACTCCCCCCGCCCCTCCCACTGTTGTGGTTTCTGGTGAGTTTTACTATAGGTACTTGTTAATGTCTATGGTTTAAATCCAATTTAATAGTGAGTTCATGTGGTGTTTGTTTTTCCATTCTTACGATAATTTCCTTAGAAGAATGGTCCCCAGTTCCATTTAAGTTTTTGCAAAAATGCTTTCAATATTTCCTCATTCAGCGTGATACTGGTTGTGGGTTTGTCATGTACGGCTTTTATAATTAGAAGTAAGTCCCACCTATGCCCATTGTGTCCTGATTTTGTTGAAATTATTTTGTTAGAGCTTTTGGGAAATGACCCCCAGATCTCTTCTACCTCCCAAATCTTGAGTGAGGGCATCTTGTTGACAGAAACTCACCTGTATATATAACCTCATTTGCAAGAGAGGCAGGAGTTAAGGTGTGTTCGCTTGTAAACGCAACAGCATATAAAAGGCAGTGGAAGGAATGCTGAAGCCAGCAGCTAATGCCCAGTGCACCAGCGGAGTCTCCCTTACCTGGGAGAAACAATGAAAGATAAGCCAGGATGACAGACCAGGAAGAACCCCAACACATGCCCGGTGATCTCCAGTAACAATGGATGGCTTTGATCAGAGACACACCTTCAATGTGGCTGATCCCTGTCGGCCTTCACATGTGCTTTCTGAGTGGGAGCCCCAGCAGAGAGCCCCCGGTTTCTTGTAATTTACAAAGAAGATGAAAAATATTGCAAAGAATAAATACAAAGATCAAAATATTTTATTCACAGTTCCCTAAAACGTGAACTTCCATGTGTAGAATTATTTTGCTGGTAGTTGTGTTACTGTGAGAGTTCTTAAAATTATGGCCAGAGCTCTATGTCCCAGTTGCTATCCTTAAAGCAACGTATCTAATGGTCTTACCAGATTTTGAGCAATGATGTAGTTGCCTGCAACTGAGAGTATCCTAGTGAAGAAAACAGCAATTCGCGTCGGAAAATGTCTGGCCTGGTTCTTGTCACTTTTCTGAAAAAGTCACAACATCCTGGTACCTCAGTCACCTCACATGTAAAATCAGGGTGGTGGGATTAAGAATTTCTCAAGTACCTTCTTCTCTACATTTCTATTTTGTTCTTTTGTAATTTCACAAACTACGTAACTCAAGTTGGACTCAGGCATCACTGTTCTGAAACTCCCCAGCTTGGTCTGCAGGTTTTAGAAACTTCGGTCTGTTCTCCCCACACAACTCATCTCTGAAACACCAGCCCCCAAATCATTCATCTCTGAAACTCAAGGTTTCTTACTGAAAAGCCCTGCTTCATAAACAATAAAATGATACACTTTTTGGTTCTGACCGGTTGCAATTGCTTGAAATAGATGCTGCGTTTTCCTGGGTTGCATTTTAAAACTACAAAGAACAAAGACTTTCCAGGCTTTGCTAGAGGTACCAGCTGTGGCTCTGTTGTGAGGACTGGTATAGAGTTGACTGCTCTATAAAAAACAGTGAGAAATTTGAATTTGTATTGGGCATTCTCCCCTTCCAGCTGCATTTTTTCTAATACAAAAGTATTTTTGTTATGTTGATGCTTCTTTTATCCTTATTTGGCCATTGAAGCAATTTATCAAATGACATCTTTCTAGAAAGATCTCAGTCTTTCTGGAATGAACATGCTGAGTCAGAAGCTGTCCCAGAAATCCACAAGCATAAACCTGGACGCTTCTATGCACAGCTTACTCTGTAAGAGGAAGATACCGGTTGAAATGCCAACCAGTATTCTTATCTCTTTTCAAAGAAACTGATAGGATAGCATATTTTTCTGCTTGCTATAAATTATTGACAAAAGAAAGCACAACAGAATTTGGAGATAGGATGATTGAAGACAGGTTGAAGACAGTTGAAGGGGAGTAACTAGGAGTAATCACAGAGGCCCTGGTGACAAAGACAGCTCCCAGCAGCAGGATGGGAAAGGAGGCCGCTGTCCCTGCAGAAGCCTCCCCTGCCTTCTAACTCAGCTGTCTCTGGCTCAGCACATCTACCATGCCCTTCTCAGATTTCCAAGGTTGTAGGGCATCACTAATCCTACGTGTTATGGACCATGTGTTTATGTGCCCCCGCAGATTCACATGTTGAAATGCTAACTCCCCTGGTGATGTTATTTGGAGGTTAGGGCTTTAGGACGTAAGTGGACCATGAGGTGGAAACCTCATCAATGGGGTTATTGTGTTAGTAAGAGGCCAAAGAGCAACCTCAGTCTCTGTCCTGTGAAGATACAAGAAGTCAGAGTCTACAGGCTGGAAGAGGCTCCCTCCCGAACCTGACCATGGAGGCACCATGATCTCTGGGTTGCAGTCTCCAAAATTGTGAAAATAAATTTCTATTGCTGATTATCTGCCCACGCTGTGGTATTTTGCTACAGCAGCTCAGTGTGACCAAGATGCTCCCTTTACAGAGGGTTCAGAAGTAACCCTCCAGAAGAGTGATGGAGAACTTGATGGAGTCACACGAACTGATGGCAAGGAAGATGTTCCTTGGAGAACACTCTGTGACTGGGCTCAGGCCCCCACCATGCACAGGGAGTGGGGCACAGAGACAAAGTCTGTGACCTTGAGAAGCTCACATTCTAGAGGGCACCCGAACAGTACAGTGAGACAAGTCCTGCACTGGGGAGGGATATGCCAGGTGTTTGGAATTAAGGAATAGTTGGATTAAAAAGGAATTAATAGTTCAGGCAAGGTAGCTCATGCCTATAATCTCTGCCCTTTGGGAGGCCAAGGTGGGAGGATTGCTTGAGGCCAGGAGTTTGAGACCAGCCTGGGCAAGATAGCAAGATGACATCTCTACAAAAAAATAAAAGAATAAGAAAAACAATAAAAAAAGAAAGCTAGCCAGGCATGGTGGCAGGTACCTGTAGTCTTAGCTACTCAGGAGGCTGAGGTAGGAGGATCTCTTGAGCCCAACCAAGAGTTTGAGGCCGCAGTGAATTATGATAGCACCACAGCTGTCCCACATGGGTGACAGAATGAGGCTCTGTCTCTTAAAAAAAAAAACTTAATAAAAGGTGCCACTTATGTTAAATATTGAAAGGGCATATGATGGGTTGCCCAGAGGTCAAAAGCATAACAAAGGAAATATATGACGGGTGCAGAGATGGAGAATTCTTCTCAGATGAGAAGCGAATGGAAATCTATGGAGAAACACATCCGCAGAAGACTATTAATAGTTTGGCATAATTGGCTCCCCAGGTGAAGAAGGACAGTGCGCGTCAGTGAAATTCTCCCTCCTCGCCTCAGCGGCCACGTGGCTCCTCTCTAACTGAAAGTCTTCTCTTTCTTCCTGTACCTGTTATCCTTCTCAAATCACTGACACAATCATTATGTTCCTAAAATACCTCATGCCTAAGGCGTTAAGGTTTCAAGTAGATATTCGAAGTAGACGTTTCAAGTAGATGTTCAGAACCCTGGTTTACGAAGGTGGGTAGAGCGGTGACAGGTGCTTTTTAGGGATAGGCAACACGTGTATTGTGACAGATATGAAAAGAGAAGAAAGAGGTCTGGAACGAGGGTGGGGGGATCCTGGGACCAGTGCTCAGAGGCTGCCACAAGTGACTCTTGGTGGAAAGTGGAGGTGCCCTGGGGATGCCTAATAGGACCTGGAGCTGTAGAGACAGAAGGGAAACTATGAGAGGATTGCAAGCGGATGGATTCAGGGAATAACACAGAATTTCCTGCCTGCATGGCATCCTCCCAGCTTGGTCTCTCACAGGGCATGGAGGGAAGAGGAAGGGTTAGGAACCAAGTGGTGGGTAAGGCTTAAGGACATGTTGAGGCTGAGGCGGTGGTGAGGGTTGGGGCTCAACGCCGGCTCAATGCTCGGAGACAGAGTGGGGGACGGGTATACTAAGGGATGTCTGTGCACTAGTATCTCGGTAATCACGTGGCTATTGTGATTCTGCAGCAAAAGCGTTACCTCCAAACGTTGCATTGGAGTGTTTCCCATTAAGCTAAAAAATATGAGTGCTGTAGTGGGGGGAACGTTCTAGGATCAGAGAGGATTTTCTGTCCAAAATCAAAATCCAGTAGATATTCTTTTCTGAGAAAGGAAAGCAAAGATTTTCCTCATTTGAAAATCTGGCAAAGGAAAGAATTTAGAATTCTTTAGAAGAATTTGTTACTGGAGCCCTGGACACAAGGAGACCCTGGGTCTCCAGCCAGGAAAGCATAACTATTTGCAGGTCAGGGGATACACTTGGCAGAGTGGGAGTCGTCAGAAACTCTCAGCATCTGAATGCCGTCTACATGTCGAGTGTTAATAAAGGTGCTCTGTGAATTTCTCTTAATTATACTTCTTAATGTACATTTATGCTCAGAGAGCTTACCTGGTATTTCAGATATTCCCAGGAGGCCTGTCAAATGATGGGGTTGATGGCCATCCTCGTTTTTTCATGAAAATAATTGCATAGAGAATTCATGAACAAGTTCATTGTTGAAAATGCTGTGTAATTTTAGTTCTGCTGTGAACAAGTATACCCCCTTCGTGTTGGAGTGGTTGTGAATAGGCAAGCATTCTGTATAAGCAGGAAATCATGTATTAAAGGTGGCAGGAAACTTAGGTTTAATTCTAAGAGACTCAGCAGAGTTCCAAGGCAGTGGGGCGGCACTGGGTGCTCTGAAGGGGAGTGAGCAGGATGGGCTACAAGAGAGTCACACAGAGAACAGCGTCCTGTGTAGGGCTACTGAGGACCCAGCAAGGCCAGAGGGTATCTGAAGCTAGGGAAGGTAACTCGGTCAGAAATCTGAAGGCAGCTGGCATGGTTGTGAGAAGATGTAAGACCCAAAGAAAATAAGATTGAAGCCATGAAGCCGCAGCCAGTGTAGAGCAGAAGAGGAAGGGGGAGCTGAGGCTCATCTCCGCAAACGTGCTGTCAGGATTGCAGCTGGGTTGATGCCTTCAGGAGCGAGTGAGAGGCAGCACGGAGCACTTTGCACCCAAACTGTTCACTGGTCCGTGGCCTCCCCGGCTGCGTCCACACCTGGAACACGACAAGCCTCAGGCAGCCCCTCCGGGGTCCTCCCCTGGGGACCCCACGGATAGCACGAAGGCAAAGCTCCTTACTTACGAGGCTGTGGCTGAGGAGTCACATGGGGAGGCGGCCTATGGCATGGGGTGGCTCTAAGGAGAACTGTGCCTCCTGCAGCCTGTCGATGACGGAAAGACAAGGGCAGACCAAGAGCTCCCATTTAGAAACTGCACTGAGGTCATTAGGTGAAGGGCAGTAAGCCAGGTGCAGAAAGACGGACATTGCCTGTCGCATGAGATGTGGGCGCCAGCCACATGGGTCTCCTGGGGGGGGAGGGTGAATGGTGGTCGCCAGAGGCCAGAGAGGATGGGCCAGGAAGGGGCAAAGAGAAGCCAGCCAAGGGATACACAACCGCAGTGGGAGAGAAGGAACAAGTTCTGGTTTCAGTAATACAGTAAAGCAATTGTAGGTGACAATAATTTATTAGATCTTTCAGAATAACTGGAAGAGAGAAATCGTAATGTTCCCAACATCAAGAAAAGATTTGCGGTGATGGATGTCCTGATTACCCTGATTTGATCATTATACTTTATATACAGGTATCAAAATATTACGTGTACCCCCAATATATGAACCAGTCAATTAAAATTGAACAATATCAACTTGAAAACTGGACAGAGAACTTAATGTGCAGAATTCATATTTCATCTAATTGTGAAATTTTGTGCCATCACATTTTTATAAGGAAGAAAAATATCTTAAGTGTAGTCAACTGCAAAAGCCTAACAGCCTGAGTCTTGAGGACATTAGCCCGAGTCACAGGGCAAAGGCTCTTCAGCGTCACCTGCAGGTCCCCGGCCAGAAAGACTTCAGCACCCAGAGGGTTTCATGCTCTGCGTCTCCCAGACGCTTTACTTCGATTAGGGATCCTGCCAATAGATCTGATTAATGTTCTGCTTGCCAGGTGGAGCCCCCTGAATTCTCATTTGCAGCTGTCACTTTTCAGGGACTTCTCAGATCATTGAGGTGGCATGCCACGTGACTCGGATTTGACAACCACTTACTAAAAATATCTGTTCCGATCAGTGCTGCTGTTCTGAAAGGATATTTTCAGCTTCTTGTTCTCTCTCCCAGTGTCTCCATGATGACACTGTTCCTGGTGAGTTGAAAGCCGCGGGAGAAGCAGTGTTACTAAAGGCAGTGGCTCGTGGTGGCGCACAGCCTGCCCACGGGGATCCGGGTCAGGAGCGAGCGGGAACTCACATCGCCCTGTGAAGGTCTCATCCCTGCTGGTCCTTGCAGCCCATGGACCTGTCAAACTCCCAGGCCTCAAACAGCCATGATTCTCCTCTCAAAATGGCCTGTAATTAGAACTGCTGTCACTGTTGCTCGGTCGGGTACATTTGCTCCAACTTTTTTTTCGAGGCCACTATAATCTCTCCTGGTTCATGCTCAGTGGGTGTGTCAGAGACCAGAACTTGGTGTGATTTCTCAAACTGACAAGGAGTGATGGCGATGGGTGGGGAAGGCCAGACACAGGGTGAGAAATCGGTGCTAGGCACCGTCATGAGTCAATCTGTGGTCTTCTCAACTCTTATGCTTCTTAAGTCCTGGGGTTTAAAAGGGAAACATTGGCCTTGTAAAGTGCCTTCCATTGTGAATTCTACTTACATAATCTGTCCACTCTGGGCGCTGGAATTTTAGCCACAGTTGCCATTGGGATTTATCTGTTCAAATACCTATCTTTATTCCTGAAAGCATGGCTTTATAAACATTCTTGACATTTCTGTTGGAATTTTTCTAAACCAAGTACCACCACACTAAAGACTCCCCACCTGAATATAAATAAATAATTCAGTTGTAAGGCTCCCCATTTGGATGGGGAGTCTTTATTGAGGTGGTACTTGGTTTAGATATAGGTATTTTTCAGTAAAAACATCAAGAATATTTATAAAGCAACTCACCTCCTGAGCACAGTGTAAGGGTAGATGGCACATCCCCTGGGTGAAGGGTTCAACTACAACTTGGACTTTACCTAACAGATGCAAACAGTGTAACCTACTCATTTGGGCCCTCATTTTAATCTGAAATTGGAAAAAAATACAAAAGAAGTAAATAAATAAGCTAAGAGCTCATAGCTTAATTCATTTCAACTTTCAGGTGTTGCTTTTCTGTGAACATTCTATTAGTTAAGGTTCAGAAAAATAAATACATTGTTATTTTTCCTTCCATCATATTTTCAAAGACCCTTCCTTTACTACAAGTCTAGAAGCCTAAGGTTGTGTTGTTTAAATATTTCGCCCTCATTAAGTACGTGGTGTATTTGTTAACAGTTCGTTTAGCTAAATATTTTAATTGAACACGATGAAAATGCTATTACCATTCTATTTTTCCTTCTGCCTGGTGGCTTCTCAGAACTCGAGGCTACACTGGTGACGAACCCTCCCGATATTTCCGAGCTAACTGAGGCAGGGATGGAGAACACGTCAACAGTGGTGTCTGTCTCACAATACGGTTGGGATGGGGTTCAAGTTCTGATTTTAATTAACCCACTACCTGCAGCTAAGGCCCATGGCTGTGTGCAATCTCTCAAGTCACAGAATCCTACCTGAGTCTCCTGTCTCCGGGTCCCTGTCCTATGATGGTTTGCTTAAATGGGGTTCGTTCCCCAGCTTGCTGTGTGAAGCTCTTTTTGAAATCTCACATCTTTGGCTGGGACTCTGCCTTCCGGGGAGGGCCTGTCTGCTTTAACAGTCTGCACTCTGCTCTCAGTTATGCTGGGATTAGCTGGAATCTTTCCACAGTAGTCTGGGATTTCACCCCATAATATCCTCTCATGAAACCAAGTTTCTTACACTCTCTTCCACCATTGATCAGGGCCCAACCACACCTAGGTCTGGGAAGCTGCTTCTTCCTTGGCCAGCCTCAGAGCCTGATTTCTCCAGCCCACAAAGCATGTCCAGTGACTGAGGCGTGCCTGGTCCTGGACTGCTCTGCCCTCTGGTCACTGGGCTGAGGTTCTAGGGGACTTCACAGCCCAGCCCTCTCTCACCCTAATCCATTACTGATAACACCACCAAGGCTGTAGGACCCAAGAACAAGGGAAGGGAAATTTAGGAAGGCTTCTTTTTTTTTCCACAGAGTCTCACTATGTTACCCTCAGTAGAGTGCTGTGGCATCACAGCTCACAGCAACCTCAAACTCTTGGGCTTAAGTGATTCTCTTTCCTTAGCCTTCTAAACGGCTGGGACTACAGGTGCCCACCACAACACCATTTTTGTTATTGTTGTCATTGTTGTTTAGCAGGCCCAGGCCAGGGTTGAACCTGCCAGCCTCGGTGTATGTGGCTGGCACCCTAACCACTGAGCTATGGGCACCGAGCCTAGAAAATCTTCTTAAAAGTTTTATGTAGAGCTGTTTTAAGCTACAATACATACTTTTATTTTTGCTTGTTGTCAAGTTTTTAATTTAATTTTCATTTTTTCCAGGTAACATGCACACATTGTTTAACAATCAGTTAATTTTCTGACATTACCACTCAGCTGTAACAAAGAGTGAGACGGTGTCTGCTGCAGAGGCTGGGGTAGGAATGAGGGTCATTATCTCCAGTGGTACAAGTCAGACACAGAAAGACACAGAAGACACATTCTCGCTCAGAAGTAGGTACTAAAAAAGATGCACACAGTGCAGAATGTCATGATGGACACCCTGGGGTGTTGAGAAGGCAGGAGGTGGGTGGGTGATGAGACCCACACAGCAGACGCACAATGTGCTTTATTCAGGGGATGGCTCCCTAAAAGCCCCACTGGACCAGTCAGTTTGTGCACGTAACAAAATCCCACTTACTCCAGAAATGTACACACACTTTTTACAATTTAAATCTTTTTTTATTTAAAAAAAAATTCCTTAATATGAAAAAAACAAATTAAAACTATAAAATGGTAGTTAACTACTTTCAAGGCTTATAAAGGAAAACAGGAGTTTCTTTTCTCAACTCTCCTCTTACCTGATTTTCACTCTGCAAGGACAATTCTTGTAAGTACATTTAACTGATGCTTCTAGTATTTAATGTTATATTTTAAAAATTAGATGTATTTTGTGGGTTTCTTTTTCTAGCTTTGACATTAAAATTATGCATTTTGAACTGATAGAAGACGTGGCTTAGCTTTCTCGCTTCCCTCCACTGACCACACTCCACATTTTCCTTCCCTGAATACACATCACCGTTTAGATTGGACAACAATTTAGTATATTCATAATTCTGACTCTCCATTCTGTTCCTACAGCAACTATGATTGTATGTGTTGTTTTAAGCTAATAAGTGTGTAGCGATTTTGTCGCATCAAAAATTAACTCATATGGTATCTTTGAGTAACTTACTGTTGATTGGTAAGTTCGTTCTGGAAATAATTTTTTTTAACTCAGAATTTTGAAAGCCACATTGTCTTCTAACTCATAATGTTGCTATTTAGAAATCTGATACATTATAATTTTTGAGTCCTTGTATTTGATCTGATCTTTTTTTCCTTCTATATAAGTTGCTAGGATCATTGCTTTATGCCAAATGTTTTATAAGATATGGGTGATGTGCATGGATGAAGGTCATTTGGGCGGCCTCTGACAATTTAAAAAGGTATCTATAAGTTTTAATCACTTGAGATTTTCTCTTTCTGTGTGTGTGTGCTTCCCTTTCCCTAGAGCTCCTATTAACCACCCTGTTGAATCAATCTAATTTTATTATTTTTCTCTACTAGTTTCCAAAGTTCAAATCTTATTTTCTTCAACACTTTCACAACTTCACTAGCCAGTCTATTTATGAAATATCTTGTATTCATTGCCTTGAGTTCTCAGGTATTCTTTCTTTCTTTTTTCTTTTTGTCATGCCTGACTCATCGGGCAATGTAAAATGACTGGCTGGGGTGTGTGTGTGGGGGGGTGTATTTGGTATGTTCTGATTTAACATGTGAGAAGGGCCCCGGGATGCACGTTCAGGAAGGGCTCGTCCCTGGACTGGGTCTCGCCCCGTGAGCTCTGAGGGTGCTGTACTGCTCTCACACGTCTCTTGTCCTTGACCTCATCTAATAAACCTTCTTCCAGGTCACCAAGCACAAAATTCCTGGTGATTCTAGGCATGGAGTTTGTAGTCAGTGGGATCTGGGGTTGGGTCCTGGCTTTGCCACTTGCTAACTGTGACATCTTGGGCAAGTTATTTAACCTCCGTAAACCTCCAGTTTCTTTGCCTACAACATGAGACGAATACCTTTTTCAACTAGTTACTATTAGGTTGAAACTATAGAATTAGTGCCAAGTTCTGAATATAGTGACATATAAATTCATGAAAGGTGAGCTCCACTTGAGGACATGAGACCTGCCATCTCTCCACACACATTTTGGTGCCCAATACAGTCTCCAGCGCTCAACAGTCAACAGATGCTCTAACGCGCAACAAATCGTTTTTGAATGAATCATGAACAAAGTTTACATTTTGTGAACTGAAATTTGCTCTTAGTCAATTTTTCAGTTTTTTCTCTGCGTCTGTATCTGCACTTGCGTCTCCGGCTGCGGAGGCATTGTTGATATAAATAGCTTTAGCAGCTTAATAGGCTATAAGCCATGAGGGAGATAACTGCAGCAAAATAGCCTACAAGCACAAATCTCACCATTCAGCTCAAGGACGTAATTTATTTCTATTATTTGAGTACACAAAGATATAGTCAAAGCACTGAAAGAACCCTTTATATCAAAAAATAATCATTCTTTTAGACTTAACTGATGCTGCACCTGTCCCCAAAGAACTTTCTTGGCAACGCTGACCCAGACGGGTTTTCCTTCCTCCTTCCCTTTCTCTTCATGTCCTTTCTTTCCACCTATATTTCTTGTACACTTACCTACAGCACGCCACACATTAAGGCAGGTGTGGATATTATCACAAACTCAGCAGATGGGAGCTCGGCCTTCCTTAACTCCCCTTGCAGTGCAGGGCTCTGATAACGTGTGCACAGGAGTCAGATCGGCCCCGACAGACAGACTGTGCGTAGACCCTGACGCTCACTCAAGTCTTCAGTGTGTTTGGGGCAGAAGAGCCTCCTGCCGTTGGAGAACAACTGCAGACACGGGGACAGATGCACCTTTTGTTTACATGCGATCTCAAAGGTGTGGGAGACGCATTGTGACTCTGTTCAATCCTGGAGCTCGGGCAAATAGAGGGAGAGAGAATAGTGAGAAGAACATTACACAAAGGAAAGTAAATGTCAAACAGGACCTTCCACGATCTCTCCCTCCTGGAGCGACACCTGGTGCGGGTGCAGCTGTGTGAGGTTAATGGCTCTCTGACGCTCTCCATGCCGGGCCCAGCGCTCTACAAGGAAGACAGTGGTGGGAGACAAACACCATCGCTTGGTGTTCAATTGCTCTGCTATCCAGACCTTGTCCAAAGGATCTGCTCTTCTCCAGAAGTAGAGGGAACTGTGCGCCTGTCAGAGAGGGAGGAGAGTGCCAAGGTCAGCATCAGCCGAGGCCTGCCGCTGGACCAGCAGTAGCCACTTGTCACGGTCAGCAGACGGACTGCAGACAGAGCAGCCATCAGCGCGGCAGGGACAGACCCAGAGCTACAGCACTGATGGAACAGTCACATCTGTCCCCTGCCCGGGGATTCCTGGAGAGAATAATTAAAGACAGAGACAACATTTCCTATTAGTCAAGAAAATCAAGCCTCAGACCATTGCAATTTGGGATAGTTCTATAATCTAACATAATTACACTTACTGGCAAGTTAGACAAGAGCTATGGGTTATAGCTCTTGTTTGTCATGAAACACACAATTGCAATAAAATATAAGTGCAATAACACCTGGTGTCTGCTGAATGCTTATCATGTGGGAGGCAATTTTCTTTTTCCATTTATTCATTTATTTATTTTGGAGGCACAATCTTACTCTGTTGCCCCAGGCTAGAGCACCACGGCACACTCATAGCCTAACTCACAGCAACCTCAAACTCCTGGGGTCAAATGATCCTCTTAGCTCAGCTTCCCACATCTGGGACTGTAGGTGCCTGGCAGAACGACCAGCTAATTTTTCTATTTTTGGTAGACACAGGGTCTCGCTTTTGCTCAGGTTGGTCTCAGGAAGGCAGCTTTATAAATACGGTGCATGGATTAACACTCATAACGAACATAAGAAATATATCCTTGCTACGATATTCAAATGCATTCATCCTTCTGAAATTTATCTTTTGAAACTTAAACTCCAAGGCATTTCCTAGGTGGAAGCTTTGGGAAGTAATTAAGCCAGGACATTTCCTTCCTCACGTATGGAATTAGTGCTCTGATGAAGGGCTGGAGAGAGTAGTCAACCTTTTTTGCTCTTCCACCACGTGAGGACACAAGAAGGCGGTCCAGCTTGGAGGCAGAAAGGGAGCCTGATCTGCTGGCACCTTGATCTTGACATTTCCCATCTCTAGAACTAGAAATAAATTTCATTACTAACATGTTACCCATTTGAAGGTGTTTTTGTACAGCAGCAGAAATGGACTAAAACAATACAATTATATTCAATTTACAAATAACGAAATTGAGACTCAGTGAGATTAAATTCCCTATATAGGATGATACATTATGGGGCAGATACAGCAGAACTAGGATGGGAACCAGATGGCCTGAGCCCAGCCTGAGTGCTCCTGTCTGTCCCCCACCATTCACCCTTCTCTGGTTATCATGACTGTGAAACCTTCGGTCTTAACTAGGTATAAGCTCTCCGGGACTGTGATGAGCTTGGTGCTCGTTTAAAACACCTCCGAGGACATCTTAACAGAATACCGGGATGGGGCTCCCTCTGGGCAGGGCCTGCACAGGTGACGGGTGCTGCCTGCCGTGTCCCGCCTGCACCCCTCCTCACGCGTGTCCCTCCCCATGTCCCACACATTGGGAGGTTACGCTGCCTGGTACTTCTCCAACCAGATCCTCCTTGTCTCTTATTGTTAGACGCCCCTGTCCTTCAGCGCAGCCTCCGTGCCTTCTCTATGACAGGTCTTGGTCAGGCGAATCAAGCAATCCAGTTAGGATGACTCCAGCAGGCTGAGATCACTCAATATTCGGTTATTGATTTTTCTTGTTCCAGGCACTATGAGGGACAATGTGTAAGGCACAGTTTCTACTTTAATGACCTCAGAGTCCAGTCTAGGAGATGCTGTTACGGTAACAACTGCGAGAGTAGGCATCGGATTCAATTTGTAGTACGACAGGAGAATTCAGAAAAGACAGAAATCACTTTGGCCTTGAGATGATGACGCTTCGTGAAAATGGCATTTGAGTTGATTCTTGAAGTGTTGACCCAGGATAGGAAAAATATCAATGGGAGCTAGTAGGGGTCATTTCAGTAAGGGACTCCCTTTATCTCTCCCAGATTATCTGAATTTTTCAAATGGAAGTCTGTTAACTGCCATGCATCTCTGATGGGCGAGATGCTGCTGGTGTGAAGGGAATGTGGAGCTAGCCACCACTGTGGGCTTCTCTTCAGCACCCCAAGCTGTGCTGGTTTCTTTGCCTCTTTTACCCCAATTAAGTTCAAGCTCTGTGGAGGGGACATTATTATCTGCACTTTCAAAGGAAGATATTGAGGCTTAAGAGTAAGTCAGCAAGGTTTGGGAGCATGAAGAGAGAAGCAGAGAAATGGGAAGCAGGATGAATCCTTGCTCAAGGCCATCTCAGGAGCAGAAACATGATGACACCAGGGACCGTGTTGCCGGATAGTTCCAAGTAAACTAACGGCTGAGCTGGGGAGAGGGTCAGTTCTTCATGGGTGTAGAATGGGATTTCCCTCAGCCCAACTATTTTGAAATGCATACTACAGAACATTGCTTTAAAATAAGGAAAAAGGGAAAAATTGAAAGCAAAGGAAGAGTTCAGTGGGCAAATAAGACTGGGAGGTTACATCACTGTTCAGCAGATCCCATTTCTGGAAACATGCTAAGAATCTTACTATTAATAAACATGAAGAGTCTCCAAAGGGAGCCCGGACTGCATTTTCTTCCACTGGACCATGGAGTTGGGTTTGCGGAACACCTCCAGGGTCTTAAAGAATGCTGAGTCACAGCCCAGCAGTGTGACGAATGCTCCGTCACAGCCCAGGCAGGTGGTGTCTAGCCAGAGAAGAAGGGAGTGGGGACTGCGAAGGACCCAGAAACCTTTTTATTCCTGTTGGAACACAGCAGGCAGATTCTCCAGCTTCACGGTCAGGCCAGCCTTGGCTGAGCACGTCGTGGGAGCTCATCAATAATTGGAGAGTCGGGCTGAGTTAGAGAAGGCAGCACTGGAGGTGGTGTCCACCGCAGGGTGGGGTGGTGTAAGAACAGCAGAGCTGCCCCGGCCACACTTCAATCCAGCTGCTCCGGAGGCAGTGGGGGTCATGCTATGGGGTCCTCCCTTTCTATAGTCTGATAGAAAATTCCAGAAGTTCAGGATCATCTCCTCTCTTTACCCTCAGCCTCAAACTGTGACTTAAAGTCATGTAGTGTGTGTTCTTAGTGTTTCCAAAGGTGGCTGGTTTGCAACTCCCTTTCCATCAGACATTTATATGGTATAGTTTCCTTTAAAGAAGAAATGTTGTACCTTGGGCTTACCCAGAGATGGCTGCAACATTCTGGTCTTTATTTCAGCTGCAAAACTCATAGCATTTTTGGTGGAAAATTAAGCCACTGGAAATTCGAATCCAAATCCTTTCTTGAGTTATGAGGTGATAGGAAAAAGGATTTTAAAAACCAGTAGGGAAGAAGTCTGACCTACTTGATTTCAAATTTTACCCAGTTGCCTTTTCCATTTAAAATAAAATGATGTTTCTTTGCTCGGTTTATTTCATTTAATATGGTATTCTCCAGTTCCATTCGTGTTGTTGCAAATGGGAGAATTTCATTCTTCTGTGGCTCATGATTTTCCATTGTGTAGGTAAAAGAACTTTCCCAGAACAAGGAAACATTAAATGCCTGAGGAGATGGACACCTTGGTTCCCCTGATTTGATTAATTCACATTGTGTGCTTCTATCAAAATATCATGCACATGATATGTTTGTAATTTCCCCTTTAAAATAATATATTTTCTCCAATTTTAATATAAGGCATATCCAGATTAAGTAGAATGATTTTGAAGTATTTCTTCTTTTTCTCTTGTCTATAAGATTTGGCATGATTTGGTTTTTGATATTATCTTTTACTTTTACCTATAAATATTAGTTGTCTATTTTTTGAGATTTAGTTAATAAGTAAGTTATTTAGTTAATAAGTAAATAAGAAGTTAACTGATGACTCCATACTGAGCCTCAGAGTCAAAGCATTCTACAATAGACTTACTCTTATCTGACAGTGTGAATGTTACTTTCTTTGCATTATTATTATTATTGATTAATTTTTCCATGCAGCAATCATCTGATTTCTTTTCTGAATGTATTTATCTTTTTTCGTTCTTTACGAGGTTTTTGTTTCTAGTCCTTATCTTAAACATTCTTATTGTTATTAAAATTTAAGCCTTTTTAATTCTGTGAAGGCAAAAAGTGGAAACCTAATAAACACAAGTATATGTAAAAAAAAAAAAATAGAAACACAAAAGAATTATTAAAAAAAATCATGCACAAGCTATAAGGATCTGCAACTATTATATGCTCATAATAATTAAATGTAAAAGCATAGAAGAAATTTAAAATGGTGGGTTTTTTTTTCAAAGTATGGCAGAGAAGAATAATGACAGCTTCATTTATAATACATGGTATTTCTGCTTCTCCAAAGACTTTAAATACGTATTATAGCACTAACCATGATTATTGCTATAATTCTATAAACTAATATGTTGATCATTAATTGATCTCCAGGTCAATTCTTCCACGGAAGAGGAATTGACACTGGAGAGGACAGTGACTCTTCGTGGCCACAAATCTGTTTATTCAAACCCATCCGTTGAGCAGTAAGGTGTGAAGTAGAACCTGTGAATATGAGAGTGAAGATAAATAAAATACTGTCCCTGTCTCTAAAAGTTCAGCAGCCCAGGGAGAAAAACTAACCTGTAAATGGTAAACTGGAGCCAGTGGAGAGCTCAGTGAGGAGGTCGGCTCGTAGCACTGAGGGAACTTCTCTTTTCTCAGACAGATGTTAAGAGCAACTCAGGGCAGTGATCCCTGGGCCACTGTGTGGACAGACTCACCACAGGGTGCTGGCCCGACCCCAGAGATTCTGACTCAACAGGTATGGGCTGAAGCCTGAGAATTTATTTGCCTTGGAACCCGTGATGTTGATGCTGCTGGTCTGGGGTCCACACTTGAGGAGCCATTGATTTAGGGACTGTTCAATTCAGGTTCTTGGAAGTGTGACAAACAGTGGATTCATCATAAAAGGGGCAGGGAAAGGGTATCAATTAAGGCTCAGGATCAAGGCTCTCCAGTTATCTTGAGAGCCCGGGGATGTCAGAGAGTGTGCATTGTTAAGGAGATTAATGCTTCTCCACAACGTTGCTACCAAGGCTTGGGGGCACGAGAAGGGAAGTGGAAAAGTAGGAAGAATAAAGGGGCCTCCACTTAAGACTGTCCCAGAAGTGGGAAGATGATGGAGCCTCATGACAGTGTCTTCCAAGCTTTCATTTTGGTAGGAGGGATTTTTTTTTACCCAGTTATTTTTATACTGTGAAATAATGATACTAATTCTGAAAACTATATCTATGGAGGTGTCTTTAGGAGAAGAGACAGGCTTTGCACTCACCAGCTTTCATTTTATATTGTATCAATTGGGATGCCTTGTGAATTCTTTTCAGGAAGAGGTTCTACAGCCAGAAGGCATTTGGCCATAACATACCAAAAAAAGGGGAAGTTGAAGATTAGGGGAGTTGGATGAGTTTTGTTGAAATGGGGGTGCTTTGTAGTTCCAGTCATAGCTCAGGCTCCTGGTTGTCAAGGTGAAGTTCCCTTTGTGCAGCGGCGATTCTGGAATGATGTTTTCGTGGAGAAAGCCCAAGTGAGAGATAAACAGCTGTCTGCTAGTGAAAAGGTTATATGCAATTACTCCCAAGGGCTTTGGGAAGGCAAGAAATGTGTAGCCTTTTTAGCTGGATTCTGTATCCAGGGGTCACTTGTTTATTGGAAACAGTAGGTAATTAGTAAATTTGTTGGCCCACTTGGCATTTGTCTTATTGATCCCCTGATATTTTGTAAATGTTTTCATTCAGGCAATGGTATTTGCTCTCCTTATGTAGCCTTTCTGGTGTGTTTCTAGGCAAAGTGTTTGGGGAAAAAATGAGACGATTATATATTAATGAACCTACCCGACCAAGAATGTAGTAGGGGGCAAAATGAAGGTGATGTCATAATTTAAGCCATCATTTCCAAAATCTGCTTGGACAATAAATCATATATTGTTAAAAATAAGATATCTAGGTTTTGAACTACTAAATCAAAATTTTCCAGGGTGAGGGGGCACCTTGAAATTGTATTTTTAACAAGGTCCTGGTGATTCTTGGAAGTCGATCATTGCTGGTCCTTTAAAAACTACAGCTTCCAACCACCAAGGCACCAATACCTGCCCCCACCTGATGTTTAAACCAGAGGGGGTCTACAATGCGCAGAGCTGGCACAACCATGGGCAGGCACCACTCATTTGCCACCACCATTTTTATTTACCCATATGTTCAAAATAAAATATGTTCCCAATGGAGAATACATTCAAAATAAATATTGACTAATGATCCTCTGGTGAACAGACAGTAAAACCTGAGAAATAAATAAAGCTTACGTCACTATTCTCAGGGGAAAATATAAACTAATTCCTGGCCTGCAAATGTTGCTTCATTCTCAGATACTTAACAATAGTGCTATGGTCTGAATGTTTGTGTCTATGCTGGAATCTAATTGCCAAGGTGATAATATTAGGGGATTGGGTTTTATGGGAGATGATTGGGTCATGAGGGCTGAGTCCTGAGAAATGGGATTGGTTCCCTTACAGATACTGGTTGTGTTACTGGAGCTTCATTTAGTACCATCATGAAACAGCGGCAAAGGAGCTCATTTGCCTCTTCCACTATTTTAGAGCAATGGGAGAAAGGGCTCTCACCAGATCCTGACTGTGCTGGCATCCTAATTTTGAATTTCCCAGCTTCAAGAGCAATAAATTTCTGTTGTTTTTAAGCTACCCAGTCTATAGTATTCTGTTACAAAAGTTCAAACACATGAAGACAAATGAGTTTCAGTGTTTCAGTGCTGCCGAGACAAAGCAATTACTATAGAGAATATGGGAATAAAAGATAATTTAATCACGTCACAATTCTGAATTATAGAATGCTACCCCTCATATAGAGAAGGAGGAACTGAGGCTCAGCATGAACAACTACCTCATTATCATACAGCTGGAAACCAGGTACCAGGTAACACTTGCTAACTAATGGCATCAGGGCTCAAACTTTCTGATTCCAAAGCCTCTACTTTTCACTACATCACATACTGCATAAGCAGCTCCTCATGTTTCCTGCCACCATTAG
This sequence comes from Perodicticus potto, assembly GCA_963574655.1. Taxonomy (NCBI): domain Eukaryota; kingdom Metazoa; phylum Chordata; class Mammalia; order Primates; family Lorisidae; genus Perodicticus; species Perodicticus potto. The sequence continues at coordinate 32,488 of CAUYRH010008420.1, forward strand.
ACTGATAAATGCCAAGACGCATTCTGAGAAAACAGTGGCGTAGCTAAGATCGCCCACCTGGGACTTCTGGAGGGAGGGCGATTGTGTGTGGGACCTGCAGAGCGCAGAGACTCAGAGCAGGCAATACACGCAGAAGGTTGTGTGTGCCTCGGTTTTCTGGTCAGAAAAATGGATTTAATTATAATACCTACTCGGAGGGCTGTGCAGAGACTCTCACACTATAATGCATGTGAAGTCTTCAGCACGGGGTGCAAGAGTGAGAGTGTGGAACAAGCTGGGTTGATTATTGTCCTCAGGTGGAGATGTAGGCTGAAATGAGCCCAGCCCAACACGTCATCAAGGGTCATATGCAGGGGTGTCTTTATTAATTTCATAATTAAATTATTTATTTAATTTTTCTATGAAGCAAGAGCTTTCCCTCCTCATATTGATTAAATCATGTATTTTTCAGATTAATTCCAGTTCTATAAAATTTAATGATTCTTGATCAATGTGATTTTAAATTATATAATTAAAAATAGCTTAACTTTGTATTATTAAAAATAGCTTAACTTTGTATTATCATAAACCGGAGTCTTTTAAGTAAATTTAAATTTAAGTAAGTAAATTTTCTGTTGTTTATCTGGTCTGGTCTATTCAAAGGGCTTTTGAATTCATACAGGATCAGGCCCAAATGTCTATTCCAGTTTTTTGAATCTGGGCATTTTCTTCGACCCTCAGTTCCTATCTATGAAAAATAAAGATAACTATCTTTATCTATAAAATAAAGATTAATGATATCTCTGTAGTAGTAGAAATATTATTTGAAAATGTGTTCAGCAGTAAGTAATAGAAAACCAAGAAAACAGAAAAAGTGCCTTAAACAAGCAGTGTCTTTGTGCAGGAGACTGTAACAAAATGGCAAAGACCAGATAAACAACAGAAAATTTACTTCTCACAGTTCTGGAGGATGGAAAGTTCAAGATCAAGTAACGGTGGGAGTCCGTGTCTGGCTCATAGATGGTGGCTTCTTGCTGTGTCCTCGCATGGTGGAAGGGGTGACGATGGCGCTTACTAGGAGCCAGGAGGTGAGCCCTCCCCAGCACTGACTCTGTTGGTACCTCCATCCCAGACTTCCCAGCTTTCAGGATGGTGAGAGATAAATGTCTGCTGTGTGTAACCAGCCAATTGTGGTACCATTGTTATGCAGGCCCAAGAGACTTAGACACATGACTTATTTCAGCTAATTTCAGCTTATTTCAGTTTGATCTGTATTTATTGGTGACGAAGAACAAATTAACTTTTAAACAGAGGAAGAACATGTTCATGCTTGGGTCCTAGAAGAATCAACATGAACGCCACATGAAGAATAAATTTGAACCCATGAAGGAAATGAAAGTTAAGAGGCTAATAAATAATTGTGTTTATCTGGTATGAAAGACTTCGACTAGAAAGATAATAGCAATGAAGAAGAAGGAAAGGGTTTCCTATGCATATATGGAAGGATGAAGGGGGAGGATCCGGTGACTGGTTCAATGTGGAAATTCAGAAGAAAAAGAATCAATGTGAGTCCATGATGAATCCAATCCAAGGTCCATAAAAGCTTTTCTGGATGGATGGATAGATAGATGGGCGGATGGATAATAATGTGTGTATGTAAACGCTAAAAGATTTAGGTTTCGCTCTGGTGGTCACGAGACACCAGAGACTTAATTTGATTTTTTTCCTGTAAATGTGGTTACTTTGTCAAATTACTCAGCACTCAATACTGCAACCCTGCCATGTACCAGACACTGTCACAGGCTGTGTTGGGACAGAAAAATAAATGATTCTCAGTGGGAAACATGACTTACAGAAGGAGAATCTAAGGCAGTCTGGGGAGAAAAGGCACAGATGCAGGAGATTCGGGGTTCAAGTCTTCAGATGTGAGATGGGACAGGTGGCCTGGGTGGCTTCCTGCTCAGGTTCCACTTCATCTGGGCTTTGAAAGAGCAGAGAAGACATTTGTAGCAAGGAGAACAGAAGGAATCGAGGGCTGCAGAAGACGGGGAGGGCGAGGACAGGGAGCAGAAGATGGTGTCTGGGCACGTCCCTCTTGTTCAGTCACGCAGGGACGTGCTGAGTCCAGCCTGGGTACGAAGCTCTTTGGTCATCATGGTGATCTCTGCAGGGGCCTTGGGGACTTTCTACAGGTGTGAGTTGTCAAGTCACTTCTCTTCCCAGCTGAACACTGAATCCCAGTATATAAAATAGACCAAAGGAGAGCAGAACTTCCCGACGTGGAGGGGAGGGACTGACTCCTGTTCCTGTCACCATTTCAGAGACAGGGCACCTTCCCCAAGAGGGCCCTGAGGATGTCACAGTTCAGAAACCACTGGCTTAGTCTAATCTCTTCATTTTATAGATGGAACAACCGGCACCCAGCGAGGGCATGAGACTTGCTCCGAGCCACACACACTGGCAACTTGACCCCAGACTCACGGACCTACACGGTGGGTGGGGTCCCCATTCCTGGAACAAGCCAAACTAGACGGATTCTGCCTCCCTGGTCTGAGACAGGTGCTTTGTTAAATCATACACTGTCTAGTTTTTGACACTTTTTGGACACATTGACATTGCCATTGTCCTAGGGAAATCCAAAGGGTCAGCAGCGGCCCTGCCCGGTTTCTAATTCAGGTGGTTCCCAAGCCACCGGCCAGGGAAGCAGCAGGCAGAGGAAGGCAGTCTCAGCGCTGGCCAGGCCGCCGTTGCGATGTGCCTTGCACTGTCTCAGAGAAGCACTCATTTCCCCTGTTCTGCGTTCTGTGGAGAACATCCCCATTTTTGACAGATGTTCTAATTCAACAATTAGCATTGACTATGACATACAAAAATTACCAGTTGCTGAAGCTCCAGTTAGCCAAATGGGAGACAGGGAGTATTTTTGTACTCAGCAGCCTTGGGCTGTGCAGCTTGAAGCGCACATCCTGCCCAGCATTTCTCTGGCTTATGTGTTTCACCACTGACTGTAATTTATTTTTAAATATTCTAAAAATGTACCCATCCCCAAAGCTTCTGGGTGGTGGGTGGAGAAAAAAGAAGCATGAGATGGTGTGTGAAGTGGTTCTACCACAGGGCTTCCTCCAGTCCTGGGCACCACTAGGTCACGGGAAAGGCTGGGGGCTCTTTAGCCAAAGGGCAGCTTTGGAAGACATTTCTGCTCCAGCAAATGCGTGGTCCTTACCTCTCCGTTCAGGTCTGGATAAAGCAAGATGGGAGAGTGAGTTGGTTTCAACACTTCCAGCTCTGCTCCCAGGATGCTTTCCTCTCCTCTTTAATGTTATAATAACACTTTCATCCATTTGTCCCTGCACCCAGCCTTTGCCACACCTCCTACAACAAGCTCTTCTTCCCGCCCCCCCACAAAATCTCAGGACGTTAAGGGTGGAAAATCACAGATAGCTACAATCTCTGAACTTTTGGGACTACACCTATTTCAATAAAATAAACAGACATATGCATATGTTTAAATCCATATCTTCATACATTCACAAAAGTGAACGTGAAGTGTAGTTATAAAATACATGTACATTATGTACCTAAGAAAATATTAATAGCTAATTACAGTGAATGCAAATAGTTCAAATAGTTTTCATTATGAGTTTAATAATATTGACAAACTTGTGGCCAGTTCTGATTTGAATAATTCTTTACTTTTTAATGTGGTTAGTAAATCTCATATCAGGGATAGGAGGAATTCTTACTATACCATTTTCTTTTTTCTCTTATAATTTATTTTATTCATTTATTTTTATTAAATCATAGCTGAATATATTAGTGCAATCAAGGGGTACAATGTGCTGATTTCATATACAATCTGAAATGTTTTCATCAAACTGTTTAACATACACTTCATGGCAATTTCTTAGTTATTGTATGAAGACATTTGTATTCTGCATTTAGTAAGTTTCACCTGTACCCTTCTAAGATGCACCATAGGTGTGGCCCCACCAATTACCCTCCCTCCACCCTAACATCCCCCCTCCCCTCCCTTGCCCCTTTCCCTATATTCTTGTCGTATAGTTGGGTTATAGTCTTTGTATGAAAGCTATAAATTAGCTTTATAGTACGGCTGAGTACATTGGATACTTTTTCTTCCATTCTTGAGATACTTTCCTAAGAAGAATATGTTCCAGCTCCATCCATGTAAACATGAAAGAGGTAAAGTCTCCATCTTTCTTTGGGGCTGCATAGTATTCCATGTTATACATGTACCACTATTTATTAATCCATTCGTGGCTCGATGGGCACTTGACCTTCTTCCATGACTTAGCAATTATGAATTGGGCTACAATAAAGATTCTGGTACAGATGTCTTTGTTATAATGTGATTTTTGGTCTTCTGGGTATATACCTAGTAAAGGAATTATAGGATCGAATGGAAGGTCTATTTTTAGATCTCTAAGTACTCTCCAAACATCCTTCCAAAAGGAACATATTAGTGTGCATTCCCACCAGCAGTGTAGAAATGTTCCCTTTTCTCCACATCCACACCGACATCTCTCGTTTTGGGATTTTGTCATGTGGGCTAATATTACTGGAGTTAGGTCATATATCTCAAAGTAGTTTTGATTTGCATTTATCTGATGGTTAAGGATGGTGAGCATTTTTTCATGTGTCTGTATGCCATGCACCTGTCTTCTTTAGTGAAGTTTCTCTTCAAGTCCTTTGCCCACCCTGAGATGGGATCACTTTTTCTTTTCTTGCTAATACATTTGAGTTCTCTGTGGATTCTGGTTATTAAATCTTTGTTGGAGGCATAACTGGCAAATATTTTCTCCCATTCTGAGGGCTGTCTGCTTGCTATACTTACTATGTTCTTGGCTGTACAGAAGCTTTTTAGTTTGATCAGGTCGCAGTAGTGTATTTTTGATGCTGCTTCAATTGCCTGGGGAGTCCTCCTCATAAAATATTCACCCAAGCTGATTCCTTCAAGAGTTTTCCCTGCACTTTCTTCAAGGATTTTTGTAATTTCATGTTTTAAGTTTAAATCTTTATTCCAGTGAGAGTCTATTTTAGTTAATGGTGAAAGGTGTGGGCCCAGTTTCAGTCTTCTACAGGTCACCAGCCAGTTCACACAATGCTATTTGTTAAATAGGGAGTCTTTTCCCCACTGAATGTTTTTTATTGGCTTGTCAAAGATCAAATAACAGTAAGTAGCTGGGTTCTTCTCTTGGTTTTAAATTCTGTTCCAAACATCTACCTCTCTGTTTTTGTGCCAGTACCATGC
>CAUYRH010008423.1:0-12077 GCA_963574655.1 Perodicticus potto
GTTTTTTTCTTGCAGATACGTTGGAGTTCTCTGTGTATTCTGGTTATTAAGCCCTTGTCAGAGGTATAACTTGCAAATATTCTTTCCCATTCTGAGGGCTGTCTGCTAGCGATTCTTACTGTGTTCTTGGTGGTGCAGAAGCTTTTTAGCTTCATCAGATCAAAATGTCCTGGAGAGACACCACACACCGTGTGAGGTCTGAGATGCCGTCTGTCTTGTCCATGGCTGTGCCCAGCACCCAGAAACGCACCCGGCCCTCACCAGGTGCACAAGTAACAGGCGTTGAGTGGATGAGCGTCGAGTGAGATGCTCTGTACCTCTTCCCTGCTCTCACCTTCCTCACATATCTCTGAGTCCCAGCCTTGCATCTTCAGTCTGATCACACTGCAGAGCAAGCCCAGCCATGGTGAACAGCTCCATGTCCACAGGTAAAGCACGGGGATAACTTCCAGGGGGCAGTAGTCTCCAGACCAGGATGAGGATTGAAGTCACCTTGGGAAGCTTTGAAAAAACACAGATCCCTGGGCACAAGCCCCTGAAATTCTGATTTTCTAGGTTGGAAATGAGTTTCAGGCATCTGTGCAAGTGCCCAGAGAGCTTCTGAGTGCTGCTCTGCCCTGGCGCACCCAGCCTCCACATCCTCACCTTTCTCCAGGAATATCCATGGCCTCCTGGTTCTGCCCAAGAAGCCAAGTCTGAGAAAAACCAAGAGTGTATGGGAAACAGGAGATGGGAGGGGGCTAGAATGTGCCTCTCAACACGCAGATACTCAGTCTGACCATCTGCCCAACGTACCCACTGAGACAGCTCCCCTCCCCCAGCCGTGCAAATACTAGTCCACAGACTGCACCTGTGGGCGTGGCAGGTATGCACAAATGATGTGGGGCAATACCTCAGGCTGCAGAGAGCTCTGTTCTTCAGCAACTTGGGGTCATCCCTGACATTTGCCTCTGATTTTCACACTCACAGTTATGAAGGTGGAATGTGCCAGAAGCTCTGAGAGCTTTAAATGCCAAACTCCCCTCTGCACCCCAGTGCAGCAAGCTGGGTGAAAAGGATTGTTGGATCTAAATCTTTTAGGAAGAGAGTAAGATGCAATGATCTCATGGAAAGGAAGCTCTGCTCCTACGGCCATCCTCAGAGATGGAAACGATTCTCGTTTGGAACGATGACCTGCGGGGTTTTCCTTAAGGTGCGTTTAAGCATTGCAGCAAGGCCAACTGGGGATCCAAAACGCTGTGAAAGCCCAGAGGTTTGGGAGGCTCCTTTTAACCGGGCTAACCAGATATTGAAGTCTAGACTAGAATGTTTATTCCAGAATCCCATGGAAAGATACAATGTTAAAAAGCCAAATTCTTGACCCAGGACCATTAACTAGTCTGCTTTAGGTAGGTCTGTTATCACTCTGGTGATGACACCTGACCTGAGCAGCCACCGGGGAAAGATGCTCTGTGCTTGACTGTGAAAACCAAGGAGCCAGCCACCAGGAGGTCAGCGCCTACCACAGCCACACAGTGAGCAGCCATGGACATGGGAGAGGGTGGCGGAAAAGCAGCACAGACACGGAAAAGGGAAAAACAATTTAAGCCGAATGAACTCCCAAATTTCTGACCTTCAAGGTGTCATGCAAAAAGCCAGTGGTAAGAATTCATGCATAATATCAGCCATGAAATGACATCCTAGTTTGGAAAACAAGAAGATACACTGAGGGCAAGCCCTAGTCTCTTATAAAGACAAGCAGATCTCATAAGTGAATGGAAATCTAGTTCATTACTCTTTTTCACCCTTAAATCTAAATAAAGGAAGAGAAGATGCTTTCAGTGACATGATGAAACTCCTTGAAATTACTATCACAACACTCTTGACAATCTCCACATAGATTTGGGAAGGTGTTTTTCTACTCTAAAACATAAGAAATTGTGCTTAAGGAACCCAGTAAGTGCAAAATGCCTCAAAGCTCCATCACTGCTGTCAATAAAAAACGAACGAGCGACATACTTCACAGGCTTAACCGGAGACATATTGAGAGCTTTGCAAGGCTGCGGGACAGATGGGAACATTTTGTATGTACAGTGCTGTCAGAAATTGTAAACATTAGCAAAGGTCTATTAAAAAATGGTCCATTAAAGGTAATTACATAATCAAAATCACAATAATTTTTCCTGCTTTCCCATATTTAACAATTAACTATTCACATCTTGCCCCATTTTACTAGATAATATTTAATGTGATTATTTGTTATGCTATTTCAAAGGGAAAGGGAACTCTTAGTCCCTTCTCACATTAAACCCAATTCTACTCACCACTCTGGACTTCTGAAATAGTAACAGGTTAACTCATTATCTTATAAGTAAGGGAAAGTCAAATTCCACACCAACCAAGCAGTTACTTTAATGTATATATGTAAGAACTCCATCATCTGTTGGACAGTCCACATTGTCTTCTATTTCCTAGGCCTGTTTCTCTGTGTGTGTGTCTGTCTGGAAATTTTTTAATTGAAATCCAAAACTAGTAAAGCTCTGAAGCATGTCATCTTCCCCTAGGAAAGTTTCATCCCACAATCTAGTGGGCTGCTTGTGCTTAACCAGATCACCTTGATCCAACAAGATACTGAGTATGTTTGAAGCAAGACTGAAACATTCATGAGTCTCTGTCTATCTTTGGTTCATCCCCACTCCTCGAGTCTAGCTTTCCATGGGTCTCCAGTTCCCACTGAACTGCTTACTGTTTACTAGAACCTCTTCTCATTGGCAACTCCTGAATTCTAATTTTTGTTTCATAAGCACTTTGAGACAGCCAAAAACCTCTTGCAGGCTTTTCAGTAGCTTTCTACTCAGCATTTTAGCTTCTTCCCTGATGCAGTTTAACAATCAGGCAAATCTCTTGAGGGCAAAAACCTCTGGGCTTATTTCTCTATGCCATGCTTACTTCCAAGAGTCTGGCATCTCTTATTCTGCCTACCTTGGAACTTCAAACTGTAAGTTTTCATTCTACAACTTCATGCTAAAAATTCAGCTGGCTTCTCTGCCTTTTATCTATGGCTCTCTCCCTGTTTTCCCAGCCTCTTACCCACTGTAAATTCTCTGAGAGAAGGGGTTTGCAGAACACTGGCTCAGCTGTCTGCAATTCCTTTCCCTCTGGATCATCTGTCCCCCAGTTTTGATGACATCATCAGAATTCCAATGTCTTTAAGATAATTTTTATAAATATATTTATTCTGTCTTCTTCTCATTTGGGGGAAAGTTTTGATCTGCCACAGTCATAAACCAAAGAACCGCTCCTGACATGACGTGCCTTTATCATCCCTAACCGATACTTCCTAAATGTTCCCCACATAGTTAGACTTTTCTCCTTCCCTCAACAATGACCATTTCATCCCTGACCCACATTACTGAGTATCTTGCAGTTAATCTTTTCTAATCTACTCTTTTCTTTTTTAGCATGTTCTTTACAAAGAACCACAGGGATGTTATTATAACACAAAATAATTCATTTTTGATTGCTACATAGCAAGTTGTCACAAACTTAGCAGCTTGAAACAACACAAATTCATTATTTCACAGTTTTTATGGGTCAGAATTCAAGCCACAGCTTAGTTCCTCTGTTCATAGTCTCACCAGGCTGCAATAAGGTTGCAAGTTGGGCTGCGTTCTCATCTTAAGGTTTGACTAGGTGAGATTCTTCTTCTAAGCTCATGCAAGCCATTGCCAGAATTCATTTCCTTGCAGTTCTATGAACAAAGACCTAGCTTTTTGCTGGTCTTCTTCTTAAAGTTACCCTCGGATCCTAGAGGGCTCACTTAGTTACCTGCCATGGGAATTCCCTCAGTATACTTGCTTTCTTCATGAAGCCAGTAAGGATAATTTCTTGGTCTATTCTGTGAACATAAGAGTTTTATATAAAGTCATGTTATCATGGAGGTGACATCTTATCACCTTTGCCATATTGGATAGAAGCAAGTCACAAGCTCTACCTACAGACAAGCAGAGGGGAGTATACAGGATGAATATCACCCTGGGAACTGCAGAAATCATGAGCACAATCTTAGAATTCTGCTGCTTTTCCATTACATCAGCCTTTCCCCAGATTAAGACCCTCTCATGGATTTCCATTGCTGTTAAGAAAAAAAATCTTCAGAATGACTTACGAATTCCTGAATGATCTAAACCCTAGCTCTCTACCTTCATCTCACACTATGCCACCCCTTAATACTTGAGCTCCAGTCACTTTTTTAATTCTGTGTATTTGCCCTATTCCTTCTTACCACCAGCGGTTTCTCTACCATGCTTTATTTCTTACTGAGTTAACGTCTATTGATTCTAAAGATTTCATTTAAGCATAATTCCCTCTAGAAGTCTTCCTGGCATTCCTAATCAGAAAAAAAAAAAAAAATTCCTTGTTACATAGCTCTAAATAAATCTTTTTTGTAATTTCAGATACAGCATTCATTAATTTATGTGATTATTTGGCTTCGGTTATGTGATGATTTTGTTTCGATACACTGCCTACTTATTTATGGGATGACTTCATTTGTGGACTGTAAGCTTCCTTAAGTCACGTTCTATGTCTCAATATGGCTCCATTGCATTCTAATTGGCTATGAATTCTACATTCTGGTTAGAACTTTTTGGCATTTATTTGAAGCCTTTTGAAGTGGATGGACTTTTTACAAAAATACAATCTAGTCAAGGGCCTTTCCATGCCAACTGGTCTTGAATACACAGCCAGGATGAAACAGAAGTTGAGAATGAAGTGACACTTGCCAAGTGAATTTTCCCAAAATGATATTCAAATAAACAATGTCTACAACAATGTCACCTGTCATGAAAAAAATGGTACACTCTTTATTGGGCTTGGAAAGTCTTCTGAAATCTGGGCCAAATCAACTTTTCCAAACCTATTTCCTACTATATCTTGGTATGGACTGAGTGTTTGTGTCCTCCAAAAACCACATTTTGCAGCTCTAATCCTCAGTGTGACAGTATGTGAGGTGGAACATATTGGAGTTAATTGGATAATGTCATGAGGGAGGAGCCTTCCTGATGAGATTAGTGCTTTTATAAAAGGAAGAGAGAAAGCTGTGTCTCTCCCCCATGGGCAGAGGAAAAGCCATGTGAGCACTCACTTAGAAAGGAGCCATCGACACACCAGAAGCAGGCCCTCCTGAGCATTGTCAGTATATTTGCCTGACAGATTAACGTATGCTACACGTATTAAATAAAAAATGAGTCTACTCTGCTTTATCTCCCCTATAGAACCTAGACCTTTGGTTTGCATGCAGTAAACATTTAGTGATGTTTGATGAATAAATTAGTTGCAAGTGAAATTAGTTTCTGGGAATGCTCCAAATTTAAAACAGAAAAAAATATTAGTGCTCTTCAGGGACATGACAGTCATTCAATCCATCAAATTGTCAAATTTGAAAAAGATGCAAGGCACCAAGTATGGAGCATCAATTCAAATGAGATTGGGCCCCAAGTTCTTCAGAAATGTGACAGGAAAGAGCAAGACATCACAGCAAGAAGGCAAAAGAGGAAGGGAGAGAAAATTGAGGCTGAAGCCATAATATGATGAGCCTAAATTAAGGACCAAGTAAGAAACGAAATGAAAAAATACTTGCACAGTAATCCTCCAAAAGCAATGGATTATTACTGCTATAATTTTTAATTTGCTTTACTGACAGACATGATGATTATTGATAATGCAGTCAAGCATATCCCAGGAAATACAGAGGCACATTCTGGGGTAACCATAAAAAATAAAAACACCAACCAAACTAAAATAAGAGAGGCAATGTCAAATACCAAATAAAATGTAAAAGAAGAAATGAAAAAATATTGTTCATATATTAGTATGATTGAAGGTAATGTTTCACTCTGGGACCAATTACTGCAAGAATAGAGCTAGAAATGGTGGCAATAAACTATTTTTAAACAGCAAAAAAAAATGTATAACACAAATATAATCAGATGTATAGGAACCAAGAAGTCAATTTACAGTAAAGGGCTAGAGAACAAAGATCTTTGAGTGCTAGAATGGATACTTCAAGGAAAACTTGCATACTAGCAAGCAGCATGCAAAAGCTTATAAAATCCTAAACTTTGAGCACTATTGACTGACTTTTGTATATTGTTTCCATAGATGGGAAACTATCTCTCAGAGACAGGAAAACAAACTTTTGGAAGGTGGCAATGATGTCTAATCCAGTCTGCTCTCCTCAGATTCTGGAACAGTGCCCTGAACACAGTGAGTGTCCAATAATCCCCAAATCATCCTGTGTCTCCTTAAGACAGCGTGTCTCTGGGTTTGTCTTTGCACACACTACTACCCTCTCTTGGGATAAGGTAAAATGGTCAAAACAAAGGCCCTTAGAATAACCTCCCTGCATCTCCCACCAGTGCATGCACCTCTGCTCTGAATGTTTGGTGCTCGCCTGCTCTGCATAGATTTATTTACGCTTATGAGAAGCTGCATTAGGATGAACATGTCTGCTCGTGTCTAAACCAATCATGAAACACACATACATGCACACGCAAACTAAGAGAAATAAATAAAAATGACATCCTTTATAGAACCTGAAATTTTTTGAGAAGTTCAATATACCCACATTTCAACATGTGCTAAAAATGTTGACTATTTCAAAACAAAGCTAAGCCCACATTTTCCTACCTCATCGAGCCTCTTTATGCTTCCAATTTATTTCAATTCTCTGTCTCCTTTTACTTTATTTTGAAATCTGCTTAATCTGCTTTTCTCTCCCATGTAACTATGGGCAGCCCCAGGCCACTGCTCTTTGCTGCTCAATGTCTCAGGAACCTCATTGACTCCCATAATCTCACTACAGACCTTGAGAAGGATTCCCAAGGCCACGGCCAAGCTCTGACAACTCACCCTTTCGCAAGTCCCATGTAAGCAGGCACATATAGGAGACGTTCAATGTATCCCTAAAAGACACAAAACCCCACAAGATGAAATGCAAATTGATGTACCTCTTTCAAAACAACCTTCTCGAATTATCCATTATTACAAACAGCCTTATCATATTTATATCATATTAAGGTTTTGAATTCAGGAAACAGCTGCATATCTTGTCCTTTGTCCTGTGCCTAATCTTACAGAAAACATGGACAGTTGTACATGGTGACAGGGTCTATTCTAGACACTTTTTTAAAACAAAAATTCTTTGGATCTGACCCTTTCAATTATTGTAAAATTCTGCCCTCAATACCTAACATCTACATCCCCAAAGCAATACACTAGAGGCTTTCTTTTACCTGTGTTCTCCTACTTCGTATCATCTGTCTTAAGTCAGTTTCCCTAGAAGGGATTGCTTGTTTGTGTGCTCAGTGGAAGGGGTGCTCTGAAGAGAAGAAAGATGAAGGCAGCAGGAGGAAGCAAGGGCAAAATGCCAACAAAAAATGTGCTCTCACAGGGACTAGTTGAGCTAGATGTCATAGGGAAGCTTTTCAGAATCCATGATAAACCATAGTTGGTTCCATCTATGGAATAAGAGACCAAATGTTTGATGACTGGTAGGCCTGTTGGGCAGGTAATTCACTTCCCAGAGGGGCACATTAGCCAAGGGCACTCTCCAGAGACAAGACAGCTGAGGATAGCCACACTGACAGTAGCTGGGCCTGGGTGCCCATGTGGTAGAGGTCATCTGGGCAGGACACCAACAATATCCTCAACACCAGTGGTTCTCCTGTGCAGTCACCAGTGTGACTGCTGGGCCCCACCCCAGCCTTACTAAATCAGAAACTCTTGGGTAGGACTGGATCCAACAACCTCTGTGTTTTCACCATCACCCGAGATGACCGTGATGTACATTGTTTGAGATCCATGGCACTGCACCATCCAACACACAGCCATGAACATTTCCTAAGTCCCAAATTATATTTCTCCACTGATCACAGACCTATAATATTGCTTTACTTACTATTGTCTGTGTCAAAAATAATCCCCCCAGGTTAACAATAAATGTATTCCATCAAATCATACACCTTCTATTCCTTTAAAGGCCCTTCCCAGCAATCCCTCTTTGTGGCAATTAGTCATCACAGAACCATGGATATTTTTAGAGTACTTGAAGGCTAATTAACCTAGCTCCTTCTTTTTTACAAATAAATGAAAGAAGCTCCCAAATTGTAAGTACAGTAACCAAGATGACACAACGGGAACTCAGATCTCCTTATTTTAATGCTTCTTGCTAAAAACCATGCTAATTTTACCTCAAATTAATGGTGCAAAGTTTCAGTTAGACAGGATAAATTAGTTCTGAACATCTACTGTACAGTGAGATGACTATAGTTAATAATAATGTATATGTGACAATTTCTGAGAGTAGATCTAAAATGTTGATAGATCTCTATGGAGAAAACCATGAGAAAAGAAACAGCAGAAGATGTTAACAAAGGAGACAATATACCATGCTCATGGCTGGGAAGAATCAACAGTTAAAATGTCTATACTTCCCAAAGCAACCTACAGATTTAATGCAATCTGCATTAAAATGCCAATGACATACTTTGAAGAACTTGAAAAAATAGTTCTTTGTTTCATATAGAACCAGAAAAAATCCTGAATAGCCAATGCAATTCAAAGAAATAGGAACAAATCTGGAGGCATCATATTACCAGACTTCAAGTTATACAATAAGTCTATAGGGATCAAAACAACATGGTATTGGGATAAAAATAGAGACATAGATCTACAGAACAGAACAGAGAACCTAGAGAGGAAACTATCACATGCCACCATCTGATCTTCAATAGAGCATACAAAAGCATACACTGTGGGAAAGCATCCCTGTGTAATCAATGGTGGTGAGAGAATTGGTTAGCCACATATAAAAGATTGTAACTGGATCCACATTCTCACCACTTGATCTTTACAAATTTTAACCCACGATGAATAAGAGATTTAAAGCTATGACACAAAACTATAAAAATCCAGAAAAATTAGGGGAGAAACTCTGAATCTTATTGTCCTAGGGGAAAAAAATCATGAAGAAGACCCCATTGGCAATTGCAGCCACAACAAAAATAAATGAATGAGACCTGATCAAATTAAAAAGGTTCTGCACAGCGAAAGACACAATCAACAAAGCAAATAGACAACCTTCAGAATGGAAGAAGATATTCACATACTATATATCTGACAAAGGGCTAATAACCAGAATCTACAAAGAACTCAAGAAAATCAACCAGAAAAGAGCAAACAACCTCATTAATAACTAGGCAAGAGATAAATAGAATCTTTTCTCATGAGAACAGATGAATGACCAACAAACACATGAAAAAATGCTCGTCATCCCTAATCATCAGAGACCTGCAAATCAAAACCACATTGAGACACCACCTAACCCCAGTAAGAATGATCCACATCACAAGGCCCCAAAACAACTGATGCTGGTACTGGCATGGAGAGAAGGGAACACTCCTATGCTGTTGGTGGGACTGCAAATTAATACAACCTTTATGGAAAAAAATATGGAGAATCCTCAAAGAACAAAAAGTAGACCTTCCATTTTATCCTGCAATCCCATCACTATCTGTCTACCCAAAGAAAAAAAGTTATTTACATAAGGACATTTGCAAATACGGTAATGTTTACACCAGCTCAATTCACAATCACAAACATGTGGAAACAACCCCAGTGCCCATCAACACACGAATGGATTAATGAACTGTGGTATAGGGATACCATGGAATACTAATCAGTCATAAAAAGGTGGAGACTTGGCATCTTTCATATCAACCTGAAAGGATTTGAAGAACCTTCTCCTAAGTAAATTATCACAAGAATGGAAAATCAAGCATCCCATAATACTAGTTGAAACTAATAGATCAAGAACTATAGGCCCACACTCAATTAAATTCAAAAAGGGAGTGGGGAGGATGGGGTTCAGTAAGTTTCCACCTAATAGAAGCGTTGCACGGGTATATGGCACACTTCCTGAGACTTTACCTTACAGAGGCAAAGAATATAACCTAATCACACATACCCTCATATTAATACAAAACTTAATACAAAACAAAGGGGCAGCATCAGGCCAAGGCAGGACAGGCAGTCAGTGAGATGACATTGCAAAAGTCTCTTTTATATAAGATGGTGGTGGCCTTTCTGCAAGACTGTTGTTTTTCCAGAGTCTTTTGGGACAACTCTTGTTATCAGAGTCCTTTGTGGAAATAAACAAAGAAGAAAATGTTCTCACCACAAAAAAAAAAAGTGTGGTGGTATGTCAATTAGCTGGATTTATTCATTTCACAATGTATACATACCTTAATGGAGCAGAGAGACTTTTTTAATTTAATAAGAAATTTAACACCGGGTGTGGTGGCACACGCCTGCTATCCTAGCACTTTGGGAAGCTGAGGGAGGTGGATTGCTTGAGCTCAGAAGTTTGAGACCAGTCTGAGAAAGAGTGAGACCCCGTCTCTACTAAAAATGGAAAACTGGCTGGGCATGGTGGCAGGTGCCTGTAGTACCAGCTAGCTACTCAGGAGCCTAAGGCAAGAGGATCATTCGAGCCCAGGAATTTGAGGTTGCTGTGAGCTATGATGCCACGGCACTCTACCAGGGTGACAGAGTGAGACTCTGTCATGAAAAAAAGAAAAATTTAAATAAATTTACAACAAAAACATATGATAATAGTCACCATTTGATTAGTTCTACCTCTTTGTATCTAAGTTTATGTTTTTATTCTCCAATTAGCACATATGCCCGCTTTCTCTCTATCATTTCCATTTCTTCCTGCAGGAAACCTTCATTAGCATATGAGCCCACTTTCTCTCTATCGTTCCCATGACCTCCTGCAGGAAACCTTCATTAACACATGAGCCTACTTTCTCTCTATCATTTCCATTTCCTCCTGTAGGAAACCTTCATTAGCATATGAGCCTACTTTCTCTCTATCATTTCCATTTCCTCCTGCAGGAAACCATCATTAGCACATGTGCCCACTTTCTCTCTATCATTCGCATGACCTCCTGCAGGAAACCATCATTAGCACATGAGCCTACTTTCTCTCTATCATTTCCATTTCCTCCTGTAGGAAACCATCATTAGCACATGAGCCCACTTTCTCTCTATCATTTCCATTTCCTCCTGCAGGAAACCTTCATTAGCCCATGAGCCCACTTTCTCTCTATCATTCCCATGACCTCCTGCAGGAAACCTTCATTAGCACATGTGCCCACTTTATCTCTATCACTTCCATTTCCTCCTGCAGAAAACTATCATTAGCACATGAGCCCACTTTCTCTCTATCATTCCCATGACCTCCTGCAGAAAACCATCATTAGCACATGAGCCCACTTTCTCTCTATCATTCCCATGACCTCCTGCAGGAAACCATCCATGACAGATGTGGAATATTATGGTAATATTTGAATCAAGTATCTGCCATCCCGTTTCCTCCTCCATGGGGAGATATGTTTGTTTGCCAGCTGAGCTAGTCTTGGCCAATGGACCATGGGGAGTTGTGAGGAGCCCTGGGTGCCACATGGAGGTGCATGGTCTGGCTGGGACCCCTGCACTCCCAGTCTCCACTGATACCAAGTCCTCCTGAGATGCAGAGGAAACACTTGGATTGAAGATAAATCTAACCCTCAGCCTGGAGTCCAGTAAGCCGAACCCAGCAGGGCCACTCCTGCCCACAGACACATCAGAGACATGGACTCTTGTCCTCAGGCCATTCTGGACTATTTGTGACACAGCACTGGCACACAGCAATGCAAGCTCACGGTCCTGATCAGACACTGCAGGCCAAGTGTGTCTGTGCATTGTAAATAAACCAACTCATTTAATTCTCATAACAACCTTATGAAAACTGAGGCAAGAGAAGTGATGTAACTCATCCACAACAGCACACAGGTTGGCCACCCAGCTCCAAAACCATGCTGTCCTCTGCCCTGTGTGTGACACTCCAGGCACTGTCTCATGTTTCTCCTTTGGGTTCTCAGATTTCTATAGGAATTTCTGCAGTTTTCATCTTTATCTTTTAAGTTACAGGGGTCACTTGATGTTCTCCCCTCCTAGGTGGGGAGGCCCACTACTCCCCGGTCCATGGAAAA
>CAUYRH010008425.1:0-18530 GCA_963574655.1 Perodicticus potto
CGACCCCCGTCCCCTTGTCCTTCCTCCTCCTCCTCCTTACCCTCCCCCATCCCTCCCTACCCTACCGCCTTCCCCTTTCCTTTCCTTCCTCCTCCTCCTTCTCCTTACCCTCCCCCACCCCTCCCTACCCTACTCCCTTCCCCTTTCCTTTCCTTCTTTTCTCTCTAAGGAGTCTCACTTTGTTGCCCTGGATAGAGTGCTGTAATGTCATCATAGTTCACAGCAAACCCAAACTCTTGAGCTCAAGCGATCCTCCTGCCGCAGCCTCAGGAGTAGCTGGGACTACAGAACATGCCACCATGCCAGGCTATTTTCTATTTTTAGTAGAGATGGGGATTTCAGTTTGCTCAGGCAGGTTTCAAACTCGTGAGCTCAAGCAATCCTCCCATTTCTTTGGCCTCCCCGAGTGCTAGGACTTCAGGCGTGAGCCACAACTCCCAGCCCTCTTTTTTAAGTGACAAGAGCAGCTAGTCTGATTCTTATCAACACAGGTTGCTTTCTTCCTATGACCTTGATGCTACAAGGGATGAAAATGTCTGGGGCCATGCTGTGCTTATAACCCATCTCTGGGGAAAAAATTCAAAAGCCGTGTTGTGGAGTGTTTCCATGATGTAAATCCTCTCACTACAGCCAATTTCCAGCTATCAACATGGCATTCCGGCCCTTGGAATTGGGAGAGGAGGGCCCAGTCCTGAGTGAGTAAGCCAGCCTCAGGCATTTGGGCCAGTGGGGCTGAAATAGCAGGGAGGTGTGGTCTGGTTCCAAGTTTCATGATAAAATGGTAGCAGCTGTAATAGCTGACATTTATTGCGTGCTCACCACATAGCAGATGTTATCCTAAGGCCCGTATATCCATTATTATTCATTTTATAGATGACTAGAACATGGAAAAGTGAACTATGCAGGAAACAGAGGTAGGATTCCATCCCAGGCAGTCTCATCCAGAGATTGCTGTCTTGACCACTAGACCACTGGCTGCTGGGGGGCAATAACTTGTCTTGCAGTTGTCAGTATGTCTTGCAGTTGTCAGACATGGGTCATTTTCAAAGTTTTGAGATACACAAAATTTAAGAAATGTAAAATCTGCACAGATGGAAATAAATGAAGCCCTCCCAGCAAAACCAATAAGCTGAGCAAGTGAAAACTTGTACTGGTAAGTCAGGACACTGTCAACTGTTTTTTGGAAGTGAAATAATGGACCATAACACAGTCTGTCTCAAAACTTTTGTAGTGACCTACTACTTTAACATTATATGGTCAAAAAATCCTCATGAGGCTGTGAGGAGATTACTGCTGTTTTCTGATGGGGTCTATATTGGTTTCTTGTTGCTACTGAAACAAATCATCACGACCTCGGTAGTTTAAAACATAAATTGGCCAGGGCGTGGTGGCTCATGCCTGGGAGGCCAAGGCAGGTGGATTGCTTGAGCTCAGGAGTTGGAGACCAGCCCGACCAAGGGCAAGACCTCATCTGTATTAAAATTAGAAAAAAAAAACTAGCCGGCTTTGTGGCACACGCCTGTAGTCCCAGCTACTCGGGAGGCTGGGCTAAGAGGATCTCTTGAACCCAAGATTTTGAGGTTGCTATAAGCCATGACACCATGGCACTGTACCCAGGATAACAGAAAAAGACTCTTGTCTCAAAAACAACAACAACCAAACCCCATAAATTTATAGTTCTGGAGAAATGAGTGTTACCGGCTAAAGTTAAGGTGTCAGCAGAGCTTCTAGAAGCATTAGGGCAGTGGTTCTCAACCTTCCTAATGCTGTGACCCTTCAATACAGTTCCTCACGTTGTGGTGACCCCCAAACAAAATTATTTTCGTTGCTACTTCATAACTGTAATTTTGCTACTGTTATGAATCGTAATGTAAATGTCTGATATGCGGATGGTCGTAGGCGACCCCTGTGAAAGGGTCGTTTGACCCCCAAAGGGGTCGAGACCCACAGGTTGAGAACTGTTGCACTAGGGGGAACAGCTATTTCTTGTCCCTCTTCAGCTTCTAGAGGTTACCCACATTTGTTGGCCTGTGGTTGCATCATTCTGATTCTCAATCTTCCATTCAGCTGGAAGGATTCTTTTTCTAAAGGTTTAGAAGACAGGCTGCAACTTAAACCCCCATTTTATTAAAGGAGAAGAAATGTCCAAAAGCCCATTTCCTGTTGTCTTAACTCCTCTCTCTTAAGTTCTGCCTTCTTTTTATTTTTGGTGTCTTGTTCTTTTGCCCAGGCTGGAATACAGTGGGGTTATTATAGCTCACTGAACTTTCAAACTCCTGGTTCAAATGATCCTCCTGCTTTGGTATCCCAAAATGCTAGAATTATAGGTAAGAGCCATCATGCTCAGCCCTGCCTCCTTCCTACAAAGGGCTATTGTGATTACATTGGGCCCATTCAGTTAATCCAGAATAATCTCCCCATCTCATGATCCTTAATCACATCTGCAAGACCCTTTGCACCTTGTATTTTTCTTTTTTCTTTTTGAGACAAGAGTCTCAACTTTGTCACCCTTGGTAGAGTGCCATGGCCTCATAGCTCACCTGAACCTCAAACTCTCAGGCTCAAGCGATTCTCTTGCCTCAGCCTCCCAAGTAGCTGGGACTACAGGTGCCTGCCACAACACCCGGCTATTTTTAGAGACAGGTCTCGCTCTGACTCAGGCTGGTCTCAAACTCCTGAGCTCAGGCAATCTACCCACCTCGGCCTCCCAGAGTGCTATAGGATTACAGGTGTGAGCCACCTGTGCCTTGTAAAGTAAGATATTTACAGGTTCTAGGGTTAGTACATGGACATCTTTGGAGGGGAAGGGCATTATTCAGTTTACCACAGACTTCACCAAACATTTTTGAGTGGAAATGAAAGAAAATCCCTGGGTTACACATTTGGCGCCTTTCTTCAAGCATTGCTGAAAGTAGGATTTGCATTTTCCCTGGATTAAAAAAAAATGCTTTATACACAAATCTGATTGAGACCTTGGTCCCTGGGTATAAAAAATATCATAAAAAACCCTGTGGGAGAAAAAGAAGCCAGAGGAGGTCAGGTACATGACAGCCCCAAATCATGCATGGAAAGCAGCCCAAGGCAACTGCCACCCTTTGGTTATACATATCTGTCTAACTGATCCAAATCATCAAGAACAGGTAGCCCTGGCCCACAGCAGGCCTGTGATGGAATAGAAAGAGGGAACACCCATTTTGGAGACTCAGTGGGAAGGCTCCACAACAGAGAAGGTCTGTAAGATCAAAGGTCTAGGCTCGGTGCCTGTAGCTCAGTGAGTAGGGTGCTGGCCACATACACCAAAGCTGGTGGGTTCGAGCCTGGCCTGGGCCCACTAAACAACAATGACAACTGCAACCAAAAAAAAAAAAAAAAAGATCAAAGGTCTAATAAGTGGGAGCTGGACATAAAAGTAGGCCATACAGATCATTTGGATGGTGCCAACAAGCTTGATCTGCAGCTTAGACTGTCTCCATGGGAAGGCCTCTGGGAGACTTTGTAAAAAATTATATTTGTATGATTTGACTATAGAAAAGGCTTGGCTAAAGATATCAATTTTTATTGCCCATCCTTGGCTGATTTTTTATCCTGCATATTGCTTTCTTTTGATTTGGATTTTGATTGTTTGGCCTTTAAAAACCCCAAGAAGAGTAGCTGTTTCAGCCTGGATTACTTTCTGTTTTTCAGTCTCAATGAATGTTCACAAAGGGCCTTCACCCAACTGGTGAAGAAAGGTCAAATTTTGTGTCTTAGTTCCTTCTACATGATAACATGTCCAGAGAGCCTGGGCAGGAGCTCTCTGCAGAGCAGAGGCTATTCAGCTGGAAGGATTCTTTTTCTAAAGGTTTAGGAGACAGGTTGCAACTTAAACCCCCATTTTATTAAAAGAGAAAAAATGTCCAAAAGCCCAGAGCTGGTGAGTAGAAGCATCAGTAAGACTAGAAATGGTTAATGGATAGTGTCTGGTGACTCATATATTCCCTGGGTTAGAGTCCCCTTCACCATCCATGCCTACATGAGGAATTGGTCCTGCCCACTCCCTTGCCTTCTGGGATACTGTGAACACATGGGGCAGGACAGTTTTGGGGTCAAGAGCTCAGATTCACATTCTAACTTTGGCTTCACCACTTAATTGCTCTATGACTTTAAGCATATTTAGTTCTTTCATCTGTAAAAATGGGGATACAACTAAACTTACCTCATGGCAATGTTGTAAGGATTGACTGAATTCATCCAAGTAAAAGTCTTAAAGCAGTGCCTGGCATGAGGTAATTGCTCACTAAGTGTGACAGGTTTTAAGATTTAATTTATCTTTATATCACAGTGATCAACAAAATAAATGACACATGGATCAAAGTCAATGAAAAAATAATATAAACACGAAATAATAAGAAAAAGCACATATATAATAGAAGAAACCATAAGTATTAAATTTGAATATTTATAAAAGTGAAAATTACTCTAAGTTAAAAAATATTATAAGGCAAAGGTAAATGATAAACTAGGAAAAAGATCACAATGTGTTTGATAGTTATTAAAAAGTCAAATTTGTAAGAAAATTTAATACATCAAGAGAAAATACATACATCAAATAATGTAAAAGAAGTTCCATTTTCTATGAAAACTGCAGAGAATTACCCAGTGCTGGTTGTCATGCATGGAGATGCTGATGATGGAAGCAAGTACTGTATTGGTTTAATTTTTTGGAGAGCAATTTGAAAATATTAGTATGTACCAAAAGTCTTAAAAGTTTCCATGAAATTTCTAGATGTGGACATTCCATATTTAGATATTTGTAAGACACAGAAATAATTCAATACAGCATCATTGAAAAAAGTGTTAAACTGGTAACAAACCAAATTCGCAGCATAAGGGTTATACTTAAAAAAATCTAGCTTTTTGATGGAATATCTTCAAAGAATATTTAAGAATCTTTAATCTCAGACAAAGAGGTAAGGGGACACAAGAGAACATAAATTCATTTCCTATACAATCCCAATTTGGAAAAATACATGTGTAGGTATATCCATATTAAAAAGTGTAAAAGAAAAAAGTCCATAGGAAAAAAAAATGTTAATAGTACTGATCTCGGGGTGGGAATTCGCGTCATTTTTATTTCCAATAATTTTTTGTATTTTACAAATTGTCTATAATTTACTCAGGGGAAAAGGGTGTTATATTGGAAACATTAACTGATCGATTGGATGACTACTTAATGGACCAGTGTCCAGTAACTCATATAATCTTAGGGCTCGAGTCCCCTCTTTAGGCCGCAGACGTTTCGGGCCTTTTCGGGGTCTCCAAGCCAGGCACCTGTATAATGAGTCATATGAGAGGCTGGTTACCTGTTTGGAGGTTTCCCTATTGGAATTTGGGGGCAGGGCTGGTTTGGCAGCCGCAGCAGCAGGTCTGCCGGCCCTATACTGCGCGCAGCCACACTGCAGGTCTCTTCCGTGGCGGGTTAGACCCCGAACCCACCCATTTTGGTAAACGCGGACACGCGGACAACGCCGCTTCTGCGTCAGCGTGGCAGGGGGGGTCTGCTCCATGCGGACAACAGGCCAGAATTGCCGCCTTGAATGTGCTTTTGCGTCATCCGACAGCTAGCTACAGCACAGTCTCCACTCCGAACTGCCACCTTTCCCGGTGTCCTTTCCGAAAAGTACCCCATTTGCAGAGACGACTCAATGTGCGTGATTAAGAGTAGGCGCTTTGCAACTTGCAAACCACCTCAGACAACTCCGTGTCCCAAATAGCTTAAAAGATGACATTTTGGGCAAATCAGCATTCAAATTCGAGGTAGTTAGCCTTCATATTCTAGCCATAAATATTTCCAAAAAAGTCTTTTGACACCTGGCTCCGATGTGCAAAAAGAGAACACAGCGAGCCAGCCAGGAGTCGAACCTAGAATCTTCTGATCCGTAGTCAGACGCGTTATCCATTGCGCCACTGGCCCCGTGCTAGCCAAAGTCTTTCTGCGACGGTTGATCACCCCTTCCGCAGTTTCAAAGGCTTCTTAACACTACCATTCTGCTTCTGCCCCTGCCCGGGGCTCCGCGGCGTCCGCCCACAGCTCCGCCTACCCTTCTTGCCCCGCCTCCCCCAGGAGCGCTCCACCAATCCGCAGCGGCGACCTCGCGGCCCTCTTCCGCGCACTCCACTCCGCAGCGTCGGACGACGTCTCTCGCACGCCCAGGCTGGCGCAGTAGTTTGTCCCCCGCCGCCTCCCGTTCGTTCCCGCGGGGCGGGGAAAGGGGTGGGACGAGGCTGGCGGCTGCGGCCGCCGCGCCAGGGTGACCGGTAGCGCAGTAGCCGAGGTGGCGGCGCGGGGCGGGGCGGGCAGAGAGAGGAGGAAGGAGGTGGTGGTGCAGGATGGCGGCGATGACCTACGAACGGCTGAATCTGTGAGTCCTGGTGGCCGGAGGGAAGCAGGAGGGGCGGCAGGTTCAGGCGCCGGCCTCGGGAGGGCTTCTGAGCCCCGGCAGCAGGTCGAGTGTGGGAGCCGCTCGCACTGTCGGTGCTCTTCGTCCCGCGCGGCCTCTAAGGCCCCGCCCGAGTAGCCTCCGGCCGGGGAGCGACGGTGTCGCCGGCTTCTCTCCGCCCTGCTCGGCCTCAGCTCCCGCGGCAGGAAAACGAAGCTGCAGACTGGCTCCCACCGCGCCGGGGTCGGCGTGATGGTGCGGCCCTTCAGGGCATGCTAGTCCCTACTTCTTATGGAGAAGTGGCGGCTAAATTTATCAGAATGGCTTAGCAGAGAAAAACAGCTTTCTCTTATTTAATGGACTCATTACAGCACTGTAGAGTACACACACATCAGCAAACCTTTCTGTTGGTTATAGTCTACGTGGGGCATCGAAGCCTTCCTGGCGTGCGGAAAAAATTTAAAGTACAGTCAATACTCTTGAGGTCCTGAAGGAATTTACTTTTGTTTAAATTTTATACAGCTTCAGCATAAAACGGGTTCTTAAGTGTAGATTGACAGCCAGAGGCTAATCTTGAGAATTTTGGCACTGTATATTGACTTTCCTGTAAATCTAAGTTCTTGAGGCTTTGAGAGGTAAGCTTTGGTAGTTGAGTTGTGAAACAGGTGTTTGTAAGGGCTTTGGCTTGTCTTGGATAAATAACAGCATGTATTTATTTCTCTTAGTATTACCGTGAACATTTTTACTTTTCTTGTCTAAGCAGTTTTGTTTTATTCGCTTTGTGGTTAATGCTTTATCTCTAGGCTGCTTACTATAGGTGGCTATAGTATGGGAGTACTTTTGGTAAAAGCACAAGTAATCTTTGAGGAGCTTATCCATCCCTATGTAAGTTAAAATATCTTGGTACTTAGGCATAGGTATCATGTTTCTTTTGCAGGAACCGAGGACATCAAAATGTGTCCCCAGAACCTGAAGCTCCCTCATAAGTTTTTGAAAAGTTCAGTGTAAAGTTAAGGGTGTAAAATTGAGAACAGTCATCTTCATATCATGTATTTTGCGGAAAAGATGATTTTTTTTCCACCCTTTTAGCCACTTCTGTTTACTGTAATTGTCTTTGAAAAGCCTCGCTGCCCACATGCCTCCACATTTTCTTCTCCAACTTTGCTTATTCTCTCCCAGTTCCCCTTTGGAAGGTGGTCATCTTGTTGGTGAAAGAGTTGAAGGAAATGTCTTTGACTAGGTTTGTGGCCAGGCCACATCACATGTGCTCTGCTGGCTAATTAGGTTATTGTCTATCTGATAGGCACTGAAGGATTTAATGTGATCCTACACCAGGTCTCAAATGTATTTAAACAATTTGGAGTGTTGGCTTGATGCAGCTCAGCATCAGGTTACAGGATGCAGTTGAGTTTTCCTGTGGCAAAGATTGAATAGGATGGAGAACTTGAAAATTAAGATGATTGTTTTTAAGTTGTGAAGGCACTAAATTTAACCAGTCCAGACCTCAACCCAAACAAACAAAAAACCTTCTTTGTCCATAAAAGAGAAAGGAAATTTTGCTCTTAAATGATGAGGACAATGCTTTTGTATTGATTTTTGTGAGAAGTGAAAACTATAAATTTGTTTGGGTGGAAAGGGAAATCTGGGTGAGCTATAATAATGTTACTATACTCTACCCAGGTCAACAGAGCAAAACTCGTATTTCTAAATAAATAAATAAGTCTGGGGTTATATGGAAATCATTCTCTTAATTATTCGGTCCTTATCTTTTTCCCTCCCTGAAAACTTTTGAGTACTTCTGTACTTGTGAAGATACAACTTTTTTGCAGCTTTGTTTTTCTTTACCAAGTAGTTTGGTACTTGAGTTGGAATCTCTGTTTTTATTTCTTTTTTTGGCCCTTCCTGGTTTGCAGCTTGCTATTGAAGGGTTTTTTGCTTGTTGTTTTGTTTTGTTTGTTCTTGGTTTTTACTCTCTGTTTTGCCCAGGCTGGTCGCAAAAGCCTGGGCTCAGGTGAGTCTCCTACCTCAGTTAACCAAGTAGTTAGAACTATAGGCATGCACCTGACTTGTTGGTTTTTAAATGTGGCCTTTGCCCAAAGGAGTATTCTTTTTTGTGCATTGGAGATGGAATTGGTTTCTGATAATAGCCTTTTTTTTTTTTTTTTTTTTTTTTGAGACAGAGCCTCAAGCTGTCACCCTGGATAGAGTGCTGTGGCATCACAGTTCACAGCAACCTCCAATTCCTGGGCTCGAGCGAGTCTCCTGCTTCCGCCTCCCAAGTAGTTGGGACTACAGGCACCTGCCACAACACCCAGCTATTTTTTGGTTGCAGCCATCATTGTTGTTTGGCGGGCCCAGGCTGGATTCGATCCCGCCAGCTCAGGTGTACGTGGCTGGCGCCTTAGCCTGTTGAGCCACAGGTGCTGAACCGATAATAGCCATTTTTAAAACATGTAGAGATGTATTTTAGGAAAGATCCTTACAAAAGATGTTGTTTATTTTAGTACAAAACTATTGCTACAGAATTCATTCAGATGTAATGCTTGAGGTCTTTTTTTTTTTGAGACAGAGCCTCAAGCTGTCACCCTGGATAGAGTGCTGTGGCATCACAGTTCACAGCAACTTCCAATTCCTGGGCTCAAGCGAGTCTCCTGCTTCCGCCTCCCAAGTAGCTGGGACTACAGGCGCCCGCCACAACGCCCGGCCATTTTTTGGTTGTAGCCATCATTGTTGTTTGGTGGACCTGGGCTGGATTCGAACCTACCAGCTCAGGTGTACGTGGCTGGCGCCTTAGCCCGTTGAGCCACAGGTGCCGAGCCAATGCTTGAGGTCTTAAATAATTTGTTCTACATTATGCCATACTTTTTTCCCAGTCGTATCTCCACCCAGGTCAAGTTCATCTTCCTAATGCCCGGGTTTCATCTTCTGCTTAGCTGTGTACCATTTCCAGTTCTATCTTCTCCATCTAAAGGATCATGCGCACACTTCTTAGCTATCTGTATTCTAACCTCTTCATAGTCTATTCCCTAACTTTATTTCCTATAACTGCCCAGTGCTTTTTACCCCCTTTTGCCAGACTTGGCTCACCTTCTTCTAACTTCAAGTTTGGGCTTATTTTGATCTTCTGCCCAGAATGCCTTCTTCCTCTCTTCTCTCCTGATATAAATACTGACCACATCAATAGTAGAGCCAGGAGATCTCAGGTTTTTTAGTTAGAACAGACTTGGATTCATATCTTAACCTTGGTATTTGCTTTGTGTCCTGGGCATAGTACTTAACCCCTCTGAATTGTTTTTTCATCTGTAAGATGGTAATGTTAATACTTCACAGGATCATTTTAAGGTTTAAAGAGAGTTTAGATGAAGTAGTCAGTGTACTTCATCTATTTCATACATGCCGTCTTTGAGAAGCCATTTCTTTCCACATCTTTCCTTCACTGAGCTCCAGTAGCAGTCCTTAAAGCCGAATATTATTGACACAGTGATTATATATATTCCAAATGTCCGTATGATTCCCATATCCTATTTCTTAGGATTGATTCGTAGTGCGTTTATTTTCTCTTGGGCAAGACAACTGAAAGCTATAATGATCAAATTATACACAGTACTGTTGGAACTACTTGTTTTGTCACCTAGGAATGAAATCATTATGTATATAGTCACATGTTGCTTAATAACAGGGGATACATTCTGAGAAATATGGTGGTAGGAGATTTGGGTCTTTGTTCGCTAGAGTGTAAGTAATTACACAAGCCCAGATGGTGTAGCCTACTACACACCAGGCTATGTGGTGTAGCCTTTTGTTCCTGGGTTACAAATCATATTACTGTCCAGAATACTGTAGGCTATTATAACACAATGGTAAGTATTGTTTCTATACATTTCTAAATACAGAAAAGGTACAGTAAAAATACCATGTTGGGACCACTGTCTATTTGTGGTTCTTGACTAAAATGCTGTTAAGTGGCTCATGACTATACTTTGTTTCTTCAACCAGGTTGCAAAAATCTAGAATTAGAAACACCTTAACATTTAGTTCTTCTCTAGTCCCCCTTGGTACCTAGTATAAAGTTTTATGCAGAGCAACCCCTCATTGAATCACTTGTGTAAAAGAAAGGAACTTTCTAGTATAGACCACTTACTTACCAGCACTTCAAAAAGAACACAGTCTGGGGAAATTTGGAATGTATTTTTTTGAAGAAGCAGCAGCTTTAGTCATTTCATGTATGTTATTGTCTTCCCCCTGCCTCTGTGAGGTTATAAATTGATACATATCCTCTCTCATCGTTGAAGACTGTCAACTAATTGCCGTTGGCCACATAGTCAGATTGTACAGCCAAGCCATTGCAGAGCTGGCCTTAAAACACAGCTAGTCTGGAGTCAGTGATCTTTCCATTACATTGCATTATTCAAATTACCTTTCTTTCTCTTATCAGATTCCTCTTGGCTTAGTCTTTCCACATGCCAGCTATAGAAATGAGTCACTTTAATACAAAATGTAATAATTGGCATATCCATGTGGATTTTTAATATGGAAAACAGAATACTGATATGCCCAGAATTTAAAATTTATACTTTTTAAAATTCTAGGCAGTTCTATGTTGTGACTCTTATTTTTCTTTTTAGGTCATTTGTGTAGGCATGGATAATGTCAGACAATGATAAATTTGAAATTGCTAAACAGAACAGGAATGTCTTAGTGAACATACTTAAAGTGTTTTTTCTTCTTTTTCTGTTTTAAACGGTCAGCTGAAACTGTATGTAAGGCAGGGAATCCTTTAGATACTGAATCAGGCTGCAGCATGCCTCTGAAGAACGCTTTTCTCTGGACATTGCCTTCTTAAAAGATGTGCGTAGCTTTGAGGTCAGTCCTTGAGAACAGATGTAAGCTAAGCTACATTGTGATGAAGACATTTGCAGTCTATCTGAACGCTCATATTATTCACACAGCTCTCCACGGAGGGAAGGGTATAGGGCAGCTAAGATTTTTGTTGTCGTGAATTTGGGCACAAATATGGAGTTTGTATCCAAAACATTAGTTGGGTGGGAGTTCAGGTTAGAATTATTCTGCAGCCCTACATTAACCCTATTGAGTGAGTCTCAGCGGAAGAGGCCTAGGAATCTGCAAGTTTCAGATTCAGTCATCTTTCCTGGTAGTTCTTATGCACTCCAGAAGACAGTTTAGGACTGGGCGCAGCTGAGTGAGGATTAGAGCATGCTGGTAAAGGAACATTCTTTGGAGGGCCTGGGGCTCTGGAAGATTGTGCTGTAGATTAGAACTTCAGATCAGGTGGAGTTTAGACATAGTCCTGTAATGAAGTCTGGTTGTTAGAGATAGTAGGTTTTAGGATATATAGGGAATAGAGAGTAGATGGAACCTCGAGATTTTGAGAGACGATGAAATTGGAATGACTTGGCTTTCTAGAAACACCAGCTCATTTGGGGATTGGCTCGGGCTTTGGGGGCATCTATGATGAATCTGAGCTATAGGAGAGGCAACCACGGAGGGGCTCAGAGAGGAGAGCACTGCCAGAACCCAAAGGGAGGATGAATGAGGGTTGCATATGGGTATCATAGGTTCAGAGGACACTTCTTTACTAAGGTCTTACTTCTTGCTGACCAAACCTACTGAAATGTTACAGCTTTGTCTTTTCAACCAGAGGTATATCAGATTTGATCATTAAGGCTTTACTTTAACTCTTTATGTAGGATTTTTGAGGAAATACGGTTTTGCAACAGTTTTATGACATGACAGTCACCACACTCCTATGCAAATAGTAATTTTATTATTATTTTTAATTGTGGTAAAATACACATACCATCTTAACCATTTTTAAATGTATAGTATAGTAGCATTAAGTACATAACACAATTTTGTACAACTGTTACCACCATCCATCTCTAGAACTCTTTTTATCTTGCAAAACTAAACTCTGTACTCTTTAAACAATTCCCATTTCTGTTTCTCCAGCCCTTGATAACCATCATTCTTTCTGTCACTCTGAATTTGACTCCTCCAGGTACCCTCATTTAAGTGGAATCACATGGCATTTGTCCTTTTTTGTTGTTGTTGGGGATTCATTGAGGGTACAAGAAACCATGTTACACTGGTTGCATTTGTTGGGTAAAGTCCCTCTTACAATCGTGTTTTGCCCCCAAAAGGTGTGGCACACACCAAGACCCCACCCTCCCCATTTGTCCTTTTGTTTTGGGTTTATTTCACTTAGTATAATGTCCTTAGAGTTCACCCAAGTTGTAACATGTGTCAAAATTTCCTTTTTAAGGCTGGATAATATTCCACTATACATTTATACCCCATTTTATTTCTTTATGTGCTGATGGATATCTTTTAGTGCTTTAGATAGCACTTCAGATCAGGTAGGGTTTAGATCTGGTCCTATGAAGAAGTCTAGTTAGAGATAATAGGTTTTAGGGTATACAGAGAATAGAGAGTAGATGGGACCTTAAGATTTTGAGAAAAAACATGAAATTGGAATGAATTGGCTTCCTAGAAATACCAGCTGATTTTGAAATTGGATTGGGCCTTTACGCAAAACCTTTTTGGCTATAACATGTAATGCTGCTATGAACGTGGGTATAGAAATATCTTTTTGAGATCCTGTATTTCAGTTATTTTGATACCTAGAGTAGAATTGTTTGTTAGCTGATAGGGTAATTCTATTTTTAATTTTTTGGGGGATGGGGGGGCAGAGTCTCACTTGGTCATCCTTAGTAGAGTGCTGTGGCATCTTAGCTCACAGCAACCTCAAACTCTTGGGTTCAAGTGATTCTCTTGTCTCAGCCTCCCAGGTAGCTGGGACTACAGGCGCCGGTCCCAATGCCTGGCTTTTTTTTTTAGAGACAGGGTCCTGCTCTTGCTCTGGTTGCTCTCAAACTCATGAGCTCAGACAATCCACCCGTCTTGGCTTCCCAAGTGCTGGGATTATAGGTGTGAGCCACTCTGCCCGGCCCCTCTATTTTAATTTTTAGAGGAACTGCCGTGCTCTCATCTTATCATGGCTGTACCATTTTACATTCCCACCCACAGTGCACCAGGTTTCCAATTTATCCACATCCTCACCAACACTTATTCTTTTCTGTATGTTTTCCTTCTTGATATTAGCCATTTTAATGAGCGTGAGGTTGGCAAGTAGTGATATTTTTGAAGTGGGTTAATTTTACTTATTGATTTAACAGGATTTTGAAGAGGTCAGTTGTTGCCTAGCATATGATGTGAATATTACATAGGGAATAAAAGTATGTTTTCAGACACTAGAAAATCATAATGCCAACACTGAAAGAAATTAAAAATAATATCTGATATTTATATTATAATTAGATATATTGCTTTTCTTAAAATTTAACAAGAGTAACTTTTAAAAAGCACTCTTAAGAGCTATTGAATCACAAGATTAAATGCATTTGTATTAAGCATAATAGAGAGAATTGCCTTGTTGAATTTAGCTTTTATTCTCCTTTGATTTTTCTTTTTTACCTCATACTTGGGTGGTAATCCTTAAAACCAAATAGTCAGTTGAATGAAGTAGTCAAAATAGGAAGTAGTTATTATATGAGTGTTTTACTGTTTTGATATATCTTTCATTGTATTTGGAAACCAGAACCCAGGGCAGATATTGCATCCCTTGTCTTGAAAAAAACTTGGTAGAATTCTTTTTCAGTTAGAGTTAATACTTAACAGTGAATTGGGTTCTGATCATCTTATTAGATAGCTTATTTAGGACCAGAGTCCTTTTTAGTATACACTATTACCTTGAACCTTCAAGATCTGTTATCAACAGGATAGATAATGACCAAATAATCTTGAATGGAATCTTGTCTGAACTCCTAAGGTCTTTTTCATAAAATAAGTGTTGTGATAGAGTTTTTTTTGTTTTTGTTTTTTTTTTTGAGACCGAGTCTCAAGCTGTTGCCCTGGGTAGAGTGGCATTATAGCTGACAGCAACCTCCAACTCTTGGGCTCAAGTGATCCTCTTGCCTCAGTTTTTCTGTATTAGTAGAGTTGAGGTCTCGCTTTTGCTCAGGCTGGTCTTGAACTCATGAGCTGAAGTTGTCCACCTGTCTCAGCTTCCCAGAGTGCTGGGAACACTGTGCCTGGCCTTAGGCCTTATGATAGAGTTTTTTGAAATACGGAACATCACAGTAACTGTGGACCATTCATTTTGTAATTAGAGAGGATTTCCCGCCCCCTCCCCCCAGATTTTTGATTGTTTTTGAGTCTTTTGTCTTGGTTTCCATGATGTTCGTCAGTTTCTATGTATTTATTACATTGAAAACTGAGTGTAGCTATGACATCGTGGTATATATGTACATGTTTATATATACACACACACGTATATATATAAATATTTTTGTTTTTCGTTCCTGGCTAATAACACCTATAACCCTTGTTACAGGCTTTTGTATAATGCTGGGCACTTTAGTCCTCAAGAAACAAAATTTCTCTCTTTTTGACCTTCTCTTGTTCTCTTTTGAACCTGCCTAAGGCAGGACTCTAATCTGATTGTGGGTCAAAAAAACCTTCAGAGGTTTTCAGAGAAAATCCTACTCCATATCCTGGAGGAAGGAATAGTGTACAGAGAGGGCAAGAAAAGTGAATAGATGAGCCTTGCTGGGTTGAGTTTGTGCCCTTATCGTCCAATCACATTTCTGCATGCCCTTATTGTCCAATCACATTTCTGTATGGTTGTCAGTCATGCATATGTAAATGAAGTCCCATAAAAAAGAGAAGGACAGAGTTAGGAGAGCTTCTGGATAGCAGGACAAATGAAGGTTCCTGGAGGATGGTGCTCCCAGGAAGGGCATGGAAGCTTTGCACCTCTTTCTTGCCATACTTCCATACCTTGCCTGCACCTCTTCATTTGTATCCTTTGTAGTATCCTTTATGATAAACCCTTAAACGTTTATTTCCCTGAGTTTTGTGACCTGCTCCAGCAAATTAATTGAACTCAAAGAGGGGGTTGTGGGAACCCCAGTTTGAAGCTGGTAGCTCAGAAGTTCTGGAGGCCCAGACTTGCAACTGGTATCTAAAGGGCGGGGGTCAGTCTTCAGACTGAACCCTCACCCTGTGGAATCTGTTGCTGTTTCTAGGTAGAGTGTCGGAATTGGAAGACATCCGGCTGGTGTCTGCTGCTTGGTGTGTTTGGGGAAATTGCTACATTTGGTCAGAGAAGTCTTCTGTGTTGATGACAGTTATGGGGTGAGAACAGAGAAAACACACTTGAGAGTTTTCCCCAAACAGTAGCCTGTTGACTCTGGTTAATTTTGAAAAACTGTAGGCAAAACATGGCTTCATTGACACTATAAACTCTTTTTATTTTTGAGACAGCAGCTCACTCTCTTGCCCCAGGCTAGAGTGCCCTGTCATCAGCCTAGCTCACAGCAACTTCACTCATGGGTTCATGTTATTCTCCTGCCTCAGCCTCCCAAATAGCTGAGACTACAGGCATCTGCCACAGTGCCCAACTAATTTTCTATTTTTAGTAGAGACAGGGTCTCCTTGCTCAGGCTGGTCTGGAACTCCTGAGCTGAACGGATGAATTCTCCTGCCTTGGCCTCCCAGAGGGCTAGGATTACAGATGTGAACCACAATGCTTGGCCAACACTACAAACTTCCTAATCAGAGAATGCACTGCTCCCTCTTTCTTTTCAAATCCAGTTTAAAACTTGACCTGTTTCAATTTTTTTTTTTTTTAAGACAGAGCCTCAAGCTGTCACCCTGGGTAGAGTGCCCTTTATGACACCCAGCTATTTTTTGGTTTCAGCCGTCATTGTTGTTTGGCGGTCCGGGCTGGGTTCAAACCCACCAGCTCAGGTGTATGTGGCTGGTGCCTTAGCCACTAGAGCCACAGGCGCCGACCCTATTGCAATTTTTTATTAGCTAGGAGAAGGGAAATCTGTGTTTAAAATTCTGTTTAGGGAGAGTGGGATGTCCGGCTTTCAACCCACAACCTTCACACTGTCAGCAGCCAAAGAGAGAATTAAATATGGGTGATACTGAGAAAGGCAAGATTTTTGTTTGGAAGTGTACCCAGTGCCACACTGTGGAGAAAAGAGGCAAGCACAAAAGACTGGGCCAAAGCTCCAGGATCTCTTTGGGCAGAAGACAGGTCAGGCTGCTGGCTTCTCTTACACAGATGCCAATAAAAGCAGAGCCATACCCTGGGGAGAAGATGCCCTGATGGAGTATTTGGAGAATCCCAAGAAGTACAGCCCTGTAACAAAAATGATCTTCACCAGCATTGAGAAGGGAGACAGGGCAGACTTGATAGGTTATCTCAAAAAAGCTACTAATAACAGAATTTGATTGGTGTCATATACCAGAACTCAGATCATGAATGAGTGACAGAATATTTTTGTTGGACAGTTCTCATTTAACTAAGACTGGCTTGTGTTTAAATGAATACAATTGTTTTTTTTGGATTTTGATCGTAATTCTAGTTCAGTAAATGCTATCACTGCTTTCTCCTTCTAAAGATATGATTGGATTTAATTAGTGCTATAACTAAACTTTTCACAAAGATAGTAAATTGCCATTTCAAAATCTTTTGAAGATGGGTTTTATATTAAGATTTGTATAACTGGTTATGTGAATGTATTTAAATACTGGGAAAATCCCTTCACTGCCTCAGACCCACATAAGACTCACTGGTGTTTTAATCGGTGTTCATTAGCCTGTTAGGGGTGAGTGCTGGAGATAAGGTAGCAGTGTTTGCTTTGTATTTTTGGTCTTCACTATGCCAGTCTAGTTTCCCTGTTTCTACTACAATGCTGCCTTTTATTTATGGAAAGGCATTTTAGTGTGGGTTATGTGTAATGTCAAATAAAGAACATTTTAAAAAATTCTGTTTACTCTGTTACTGAGCACCCTACAACCTACTATTTAAGGACTGTATGTTAGGAAAACAACTTAATATAGGTACTAGCTGATTAGACCCATGTTGTATTCTCAATTAGAAAATTGATCGCACTTCTACCTTCTTGTTTGAGAACTAGTAAGGAGAATGAAATAAGGTCAGAATCCTTGGTCGAAGTGATTTGTTGATCTGTTTAGTAAAGATTTAAAAACAATAGCTATAAAATAATACATGCCAGCAAAAAAAAAAATCACAAACTTATTTCTCTGCTTATTTCTGTCTGTTTTTGTGATGGAAACTTTTTTCAAATATCTGGTAATCCTTGGTTGTTTTATTTTAAGAATGAGGCACTAAAAATATTGATTGAAAGGTCTATTGTTTGTGGGTTAGGACTTGTTAACTGGTGGCCCTCACTGTAGAGTGATTACATGGGAATTCCTTGGGGACCCCTAAATGTAATTGGTTCCTAACATTTTCTCTTGGGCCAGTTTCTTCAGAGACTGTCTTCCAGGTTCCTGGGAGAGAGTGTCGATGTAAGCTTGGCCGCCAGCTCTCTGACAGCTTGGTGGAGGAAGCAGGTTAGATGATTTTAGTACGTACCAGGCCTTCCCTGTGTCCCCTCTCTGCACTTGCCTCTCTCATCTGTTCCTCAGCCGTGCCTGGTATCTGAAAGTCAGAGACTATCTTGTTAAACCATTTTAAACATTAAATCTCAGAGTCAAGGAGGGCATTTAGGGGTTGATCTGATTGCTCCTTATGAAGACTTCAAACTGTCCCTCTTTAAGTCAGTCTCACTGCCTCACTC
The DNA here is from genome assembly GCA_963574655.1 of Perodicticus potto. Taxonomy (NCBI): domain Eukaryota; kingdom Metazoa; phylum Chordata; class Mammalia; order Primates; family Lorisidae; genus Perodicticus; species Perodicticus potto. Next base: position 18,098 of record CAUYRH010008425.1, read on the forward strand.
CCAACTTCGCCATCCATTCACCCTGGGCTGCAAAATGGATGTTACCTTTCCCTCTAATTTTTTTTTTTTGAGACAGAGCCTCAAGCTGTCACCCTGGATGGAGGGCTATGGCATCGCAGCTCACAGCATCCTCCAATTCCTGGGCTCAAGCGAGTCTCCTGCCTCCACCTCCCAAGTAGCTGGGACTACAGGTGCCCGCCACAATGCCTGGCCATTTTTTGGTTGCAGTCATCATTGTTGTTTGGCGGCCCGGGCTGGATTCGAACCCGCCAGCTCAGGTGTACGTGGCTGGCGCCTTAGCTGCTTGAGCCACAGGCACCGAGCCTCCTTCTAGTTCTTGAAGCTTTTCATCACTCTACTGTTGGAATCTGCTTATTTTATTGACTCGTGCCTCATAAACAGTTAGATTCAATGGTAACTAAATTAATTAGCC
>CAUYRH010008426.1:0-20293 GCA_963574655.1 Perodicticus potto
TGGTGGGGTTGTAAGTACAAAAGTCTTCTAGGTGCCAGGAAGTGAGTGGGGAAAGTCTGATTAGTAATTCCTGCTGTCCAGGGTGGATCAGGGGAGTGACTCAGCCTACCTGGCTATTTTTGCCAAAGTAAATAAATAAATTAAAGTGTGATTATTTCTTTTTGACTATAACGATAATAAATATGGATTATAGAATACAAAAGATGTCCTACAAATATTGAAAAAAAGTTTTAAAAAATCTCCCATAGGGTGGCACCTGTGGCTCATCGAGTAGGGTGCCGGCCCCATATACTGAAGGTGGCGGGTTCAAACCTGGCCTTGGCCGAACTGCAAAACAGAAAAATAGCTGGGCATTGTGGCGGGCGCCTGTAGTCCCAGCTACTCGGGAGGCTGAGACAAGAGAATCGCCTAAGCCCAGGAGTTGGAGGTTGCTGTGAGCTGTGTGATGCCACGGCACTGTACTGAGGGCGATAAAGTGAGACTCTGTCTCTACAAAAAAAAAACCTCCCATCGACTATGAGGACAATTAATGACTGGGTGGGGGTGGGGGACGGGGAGAGCAGAGAGCGAAAGAATGCGGGAGGGGGGGGGAAAGGAACAGCAGAGAGAGGGAAGGATCAAGGAGAGTGGGGTCTTGGTGTGTGCTACTCCTTTTGGGGGCAAAACATGATTGTAAGAGGGACTCTACCTAACAAATGCAATCAGTGTAACCTGATTTCTTGTACCCTCAATGAATCCCCAATAATTAAAAAAAAAAAAAAAAAACCTGCAGGTGAAGTGGCTCATGCCTATAATCCTAGCACTCTAGGAGGCCCAAGGAAGTGGATTGCCTGTGCTCACAAGTTCAAGACCAGCCTGAGCCAGAGCGAGACCTTGTCTCTAAAAATAGCCAGGTGTTGTGGTGGGCACCTGTAGTCTCAGTTACTTGGGAGGTTGAGGCAAGAGAATCGCTTGAAACCAAGAGTCTGAGGTTGCTGTGAGCTGTGACACTACAGCACTCTACTTTGGGTGACAAAGTGAGAGTCTGTCTCAAAAAGAAAAAAAATCCATAGCGATTTAGTACATATTTTTCCACCATATTTTCCAAACACGTATATAATGAACAAAATTAAAATCATGCTATATACAAAGATAGTGCTGAATTGTGCTTTTTTTTTTTTTTTGTAGAGACAGAGTCTCACTTTATCGCCCTTGGTAGAGTGCCATAGCATCACAGCTCACAGCAACCTCCAACTCCTGGGCTTAGGGGATTCTCTTACCTCAGCCTCCCAAGTAGCTGGGACTACAGGTGCCCGCCACAACACCTGGCTATTTTCTTATTGCAGTTTGGCTGGGGCTGGGTTTGAACTTGCCACCCTAGGTATATGGGGCTGGTGCCCTACTGACTGAGCCACAGGTGCCGCCCTGAATTGTGTTATTTTTAAAGTTCGCAAAGCAAATTGTGAGTTTTTTCCTTCTTTGACAAGTGATTTTTATTGGCTACATTTATTACGATGGGATGCGTAGGCCACTTAAAGATTATTCCTGTAACATAATAATGCTTCAGAGTACATCTTTGCCCACAAATCTTTTGGTTATGTCTCTCTTTTTCCTTCCAATTTATTCCTAGAAGTGAGTTTAGTGGGCCAAACGGTGTCAGCGTTTTTAAAGCTTAGTGATTTGAAGGGTGTGGACATAATTAAGTCCATTAATAACAAAAATTGCCAAACTGCTTTCCAGAATGAGAAAATCTGCCTCACAACTTTGTCAGCCAGCTTCATCATTAAAACAAAATAAGCGGATGTGGTGGCCCTCACCAGGAGTCCCAGCTACTCAGGAGGCCAAGGCATGAGGATGGCACCAGCCTGGGCAACCTAACAGGACTCACTCTCTATCAAGGCGCGCACGCACACACATGCATGCACCCACTGATGTAGACACATACCCTTTCTGTTTGGGGACCTGAAAAATGGCATCCGATTTATTTTGTATTTTTTAAATTTTATTTTTATTTCAAATTAACATGTGGTTACAAGTTTTTAGATTACATAATTCTCACTTCCAAGGTAAAGTTCCACTTGTAAAAGAACCCCTCACCCAGGGGTACACCCCGGCATGGTGCATATTAGGTGAGATGCATCTGGTTGTTTTAATGTAAATTTCTTTCTTTCTTTTTTTTTTTTTTGGAGACAGAGTCTCACTTGGTCACCCTTGGTAGAGTACCCTGGTGTTTTAGATCACAGCAACCTCAAACTCTTGGGCTCAAGTGATCCTCTTGCTTCAGCCTCCCAAGTAGTTGGGATTACAGGTGCCTGCCCCAATGCTGGCTGTTTTTAGAGATGGGGTCTTGCTCTGACTCGGCTGGTCTAGAAACGGTGAACTCAGGCAGTCCACCCACTTTGGCCTCCCAAGTACTGGGATTATAGGTGTGAGCCACCGCGTTTGGCCATGAATTTCTTTATCAGTGAGTTTCATTTCTTGGATATGTCTCTGATCCATCTGTGTTTTATTCTTCCTACTCTGGTGGACTTTACTCAACGCTTGTTGCAAATTCTCTCAGGGTTTTGTAAGTCTGTTCAAGCTTTCGGAAATCACAAAAGCTGTTTTCGAAGTGACGGTGACTCCCAGTGGTAGAAGCTGGTAATGTTTCCAAAGGCAGCGCCTCCGGGGTTGCAGGTAAAATGCCCGAGGGAGATGCGTTTAGCATCCCAGAATGACCACACTGAGAGGCGCTGCAGGCCCACTGGCACATTTAACTGAGAGAGATGTTAAGGTCACATAGAGCTGGGGAGAAAGTGGCTCGAGTGACCAAAGTGTCATTTGTAGAGTTGAAACTAGAATCTGTATCTCTGAATCCCTTGATGGAAAATCCAGCAACAGGCTTTGAAAATATGTCGCCTGGATGAAGGATAGTCCTGGAGGGGAGGTTGTGCTTGCCTCATGGTCAAGAGTAGGGATGAAACCAGAGACTGACCTGGGGTGTGCCTCCCAGGGACTCTGCCGGTCAGGGCTGGGGGGACATGGTTGGATGGTGCTCACCTGCTTGTCCTTGCTGCTCTTCACCCGGATTTACCTGTCCCATAAGCTCTTGTAACCCATACATGGGGACCCAAGTCATGGTCAGCTTTGTATGCTGGGGGCAGTGTGGACGCAGCACATGGGCTCAAGTGCTCTTGCTGGGTGTGGTTCACAGATCTTGTAATCCTGCTTGGCGTGACCTCGGGGAGCGAGGGTTTGGAGGTGAGGTCCTTGACCCAGAGTCAGGAGTGCACTGTCACCAGCTCTCTACGGGACAAGCTGCAGTACAGGAACCGGCTTCGATACATGGTAACCATGTGGGCACCAGCTGCGTCCCTGCTCTCTAGCCCCATGGCTCACCTGGCATAGGCTTCTAGACATTCAGGGCCCTTCCTAGTACCTGGGTCAGTCCCAAGCTTGCCCTAGCCCATTTCTGTGCCTTTGTCCAACATACAACCCAGGGACCTGGTCTGTGCTTACTGACTGTCCGGCCATCTCCCAGGGCCTCCACCCTCTCCTTGATCTGACCTTTGGCCTCACCTCCACGTGGCACTTTTCCTGTGACTCAGGAATGGACTCTAGGAGCTCTGTGAGGAACCTCAGATAAAGAACTAGAGTAGAGACACCATGGCTCTACATGTCTATATTTATTTATTTAGAGACAGAGTCTCATTCTATTGCCTGGCTAGAGTGCCGTGGCATCACAGCAACTTTAAACTCTTAGGCTTCAGCAATCCTCTTGCCTCAGCCTCCTGAGTAATTGGGACTGCAGGTGTCTGCCACAACGCCCAGCTTGTTTTTCTATTTTCAGTAGTGACAGGGTCTCACTTTTTGCTCAGGCTGGTCTGGAACTCCTGAGCTCAGGCAGTCCACCCACCTCGGCCTCCCAGAGTGCTGGGATTATAGGTGTGAGCCACCGCGCCCAGCCTATTTTTTTTTTTTTTTTTTTTTGAGAATCTCACTTTGTTGTCCATGGCTAAAGTGCCGTGGTGTCGTAGCTCACAGAAACCTCAACCTCTTGAGCTCAGGTGATCCTCTTGCCTTAGCCTCCTGAGTAGCTGAGACTATAGGTGCCCAGCACAATATCCAGCTAGTTTTTCTATTTTTAGTAGAGATGGGGTCTCACTTTTGCTCAGGGTGGTCTTGAACTCCTGAGCTCAAGCAATCCCTCCTCCTTGACCTCTCAGAGTGTTAGGATTAGAGGCGTGAGCACTGCATCTGGCCATGTATAAAAAAATTTTGTTTTTCTTCATTTTTGTTTTGGAGCTCAGGCCTTGCATTGTCGCCCAGGCTGGTCTCAAACTCCTGGGCTCACGCAATCCTCCTGCCTCAGCCTCCTGAATAGCCAGGACTAGAGGTGTGTGCTACCACCCCTGGCTATCGTTTTTTTAAAAAAACAGATTTATTGAGATATAACGTACCTACCATACAATTTAAAGTGTAAAACTCAATAGTTTCCAGTATGTTCCGAGTTGGGCAACCGTAACAAGTTTTAGAACATCTTCTTCATCTCAGGGTAAACACATCTTTCTTGAGGTAGAAAAGGATGTCCTTATCCCGGTGGGTGAAACTTCTGCCTGGGTAGGAACTATATGTTTTGTTTTATTCTCCCTATGTTCCAGAGGAAAGTGAGACCCCCCTGTGAGGGTCCTGTCTCTGCCACCACAGGCCCGGGCCCAGGGTCCTCTTGTCCTACATCAAAATTCCCCTGGGAGGTTGGGGAGCCTTCCTAAATCGTCTCCGCCTCTGGACTCACGCTTGTTTCCGTGCCCTCCCCAGAAATACTACTTCCCCATCAACTACATGATCAGCGTGCCTTACGAAGGGGTGTTCAGAATTGCCAACATCACCAGGCTGGTGAGAATCCCCTCCTGGGCGGTGGGTCCCAGCCCCCAGGGCACACTGGTCTCAGCAGGCTGTGCTGCTGACCGGGGGCCATTCCCCACCCCTCCAGCAAGTCCGCCCTTAGCCAGGCACTGGGTTGCCCGCCGTCCATGGCAGACACCCTGTGTTTTGCTCCCTATGCAGGAGTGAGTCCCTGGGGGAGTCACAGCTGAGGGGTCTGGGCGTTCTGGTGATTTCTCATGTCTTTGCAGCACAGGGCCCAGGTGAGTGACCGAGAGCTGCGCTATCTGTGGGTCTTGGTTAGTCTCAGTGCCACTGAATCAGTGCAGGACGTGCTGCTCGAGGGCCACCCGTCTTGGAGTTATCTGCAGGAGGTGCAGAGGCTGCTGCTGGATGTCCATCGGGGCTTCAAGGTGAGCCGTGTGGAGGCGGGGGGTGTATGCGTGTGTGCATGTGCTCTGGATCCCGAGCAAGTCCTTGAACCCTCTGACTTTGCTTCTGCCTCACAGGTCCCTTTGTGGGGCCTGGGAGAGAAGTGGGGGTGGGTGGAGCACATGAGACCTTCATTGTGGTGAAAGTATTCTGTATAATATGCTAATATGACATCATGTGTTTGTCAAAATCCATAGATCTGTACAACATTCAGGGTGAACCCAAATATAAACTATGTATTGTAGTTAATTAGGAATAAAAAAGGTCAGGCGTGTGGCTCATGTCTGTAATCCCAGCACTCTGGGAGGCTGCAGTGCGAGGATCTCTTGAGGCCAGGAGTTGGAGACCAGCCTGAGGAAGAGACAAACCACGTCTCTACTAAAAATTGAAAAATTAGCTGGGTGTTGTGGTGAGTCCCAGCTACTTGGAAGGCTGAGGCAGGAGGATCGCTTGAGCCCGGGAGTTGGAGGTTGCTGTGAGCTGTGATGCCATGGCACTCTAGCTAGGGCAATAGAGTGAGACTCTGTCTCAAACAAACAAGCAACAACAACAAAACATTTAAAACAGTTTTTGTGGAGATGGGGTCTTACTGTGTTGCCCAGGCTGATCTCAACCTCCTGGCCTCAAGTGATCCTCCCACTTTGACCTCCCAAAGTGTTGGCATTATAGGCATGAGCCACTGTTGTTCTTGTACCACATTCCCCCCCCTCGTTTTTTATTAAGTTTCCTTAAAAACATACAAAATAAAAACGAGGTCCTAGATGAAGACCATGAGGGCTGTGCTAGGGAGGGAATATATTTTATAACATAAAATTGGCCATTTTGACCATTTTTCAAATGGCCAAATTCAGTGGAATTAATTATTGTCACAATGCTATGCGACCATTGCCACCGTCCATTTCCAAAACCTTTTCAAAAGCCTCCATGTTGTGCCTGGGCCAGGACTGGTATCTGGAACTCCTCCCCCTGTGCCTGCAGGAGGCCCCAGTCACAGGAAATCTGTCCTCCTCTGATTTGGAGCAGCCCAGGCCCACAGCCCCCTGTGGTGCATCCCCATCTTGTCACTGGTCTCCTCCCTTCCAGGATATGGAGGTCAGCCCCAAGGTGGAAGCAGTGTTGTCCCTCCTGAATGCCCCGGGTCTCAGCCGGAAGCTGGTGCGGCCCAAAGCCCTGCTGGACAACTGCTTCCGGGTCATGGAGCTGCTGTACTGCTCTTGCTGTAAGAAGCTTCCAGAGGCCTGGGGATGAGGGTGGGGGCTGGGGAGAGGCTGGCGACTGGGTGGGTTAGCAGAGCTGGTGCCCTCTGGGCCTGTCCTCTGCTCCCTAGGGCTGCAGCCGTATCTGGGAGCCGAGACAGCGCTGGGTATGGGGATGAGAACATGTGGCTTTGTCTAGTGGAGACAGTAGTTTGGACCATTCACAATCTTATTCCTCTCTCACCCTTGCAGGTAAACAAAGCTCCGAACTAAACTGGCAGGACTGTGAGGTGCGAAGTCCTCAGCCCCAGGGCTCAGAGCCCTCCTTGCAGTGTGCGGCCACCCAGCTGTACCCTGTGCCCCAGCAGCCCCCCACCTCCCTGCCCCAGTCACTGGGCTCAGAGGAGCTGGTTGGGGCACAGGACAAAGGCCTCCTGCCCTGAGCAGCCTTACGGTGACCCCACTGGGGCAGCCAGGTGAGCTCCAGCTGGGCCTGAGACTTTGAGGGGTGGTGTCAGGCAGCCCCTCCTGAGCGAGAACCCCAGGGGGTTTCTTCGAGGGGATTTTGGGCCAGAGCAGGGCTCAGCTGCCTGCCTTCTCTACCCATCATGGTCACATCTGGAGTGGTGAGAGGCTGGGGAGCCCTGCAGATGGCACTGCCCTGGCCTTCCCTCGAGGTGGTGCTGAATGTGTCCTGTTGACAGGGAGGCACACCTGGACCATTGGTGGGAGCAGGGGTGCTGGGAGAGGGTGGAGACAAGTGCCACATCTTGCCACAGTGGATGCTCTTCCAGTTTCTTTTATTTTTTTCTATTAAACGTGCACCTTTCTTTGGTTTGGTTTGGTTTGTTTTGCATCTGGGAGGGTGAATCTGGCGAGGCCGGGAGTGGCCAAGTGCAGGAGGTGGGAGGGGCAGGGCTGAGGGTTTGGATTTGGAGCTTTGCCTAGCCCGGGGAGCCCCAGCAAGCTTGGGGGTATCTGCTGGGGGTGTTGGGCCATCTTCCCTCCTTCCCTCCCTCCCCAGACAGCCCCCAGCAGGGACACAGCAGAGGCCTTTCAAAGAATCCAGGCTGAGAGCTGAGACCCTGGGTAAGCCCCCAGCTTGGCTCCCAGAGGGGTGCAGGGGTGGGGGTGGCAGCCCAGGGAAGCCAGGCAGAGACAGGGAGTTAATTACAGTACGACTTTATTAATACTGGGATCTTCACAGTGCATTTGTTACGTGTAGCAGTGACTATTTAAATCAAGGGAGCGGAGGGGGCGGGGTGGGGAGGAAAATTTATCCAAAAACGGACAGAAAAGAAACAAAATGCTTCAGATGGGAATGGGACAGGGGGTGGAGAGGGCTTGGGGGAGGGGGAGGAGAAAGGGTGAGTAGGGAGCAGGAGGGGTGGCCAGGGCTTGGAAAATAAATTAAAAAAAGGAACAAGTTAACAGCACCAGAAAAGTTACTTCAGTCAAAAGACGCTTTTGAAAAGAATATTTCTCTGTACAAAATGAAAAATGAAATGAACATAAAGAGGTCCCCCAAACCAAAGTTTGTGACAAAGGATGGGTGGCTTGGATCCCAAGGATGGGGGGGGGGGTCGTTAAATCCAGGAGAGGGCGGTGGAGGGGCCGGGCAGCGTGGGGACAGCGGGGTTAGAGTGGGGAGTATGTACAGACTCGGGTCTGGGGAGGTGGGGGGTAGTGTCACGCCTGCCCCCCCTGGAAGCCCCCTCCCATCAGGACCTCTGAAGCCCAGGGGGTCCCCCTACTGCTGTAGAGCCACCTCCTGCCCCCCTGTGCCTCACTGTTCCCACCACACATCTTGCATCCTGCTCTATCCACCCACCTGGGCAACCCCTCAGTGGAAATCCCACCCCAGGACTTCCCCAACTGGTCACCTGCTCTACTAGCCCCCAAACCTGGGGCTCTGGCATCAGCCTAAGCTTGATGGGCTGCACACTTGGACCCAATGATAGGCAAGGCCCGTTCTCCATTAGCATTGTCTACTGGGGCTCTGCCTGCTGGGGCATCCTTGGTGCCCCAGACCCATCTGTCACCCTGCCAGGACCCCAGTTCATGGCACAGGAACTCCTAGGACCTTCTGCCTGGGAACAACAGGACCTTACTCTGTATGGACCCAGGACAGCCTGGTTTCCTGACCCCAGGGAGGCTGTGCCCTGTGGCCTGCGCTCCTCCAAGCTCTGCTGCTTTCTCTCCTGACCTGTGGGACCTCCAAGAACCCGTCCACTTGCCGTAGGCTCACGTGCTTTTACCTGCTGAGACTTGGTGTGACTCGGTGCCTGAGGAGGGAGGGCAAGGCCCCCTTGCCCCCCGCAGCCAGGACAGGCTGAGCTGTGGCAGGACTACCATAGGAAGGCATCTCCTCTAGCAACAGAGTCCAAGCCAAGCTCCCCAGACTTGCTGCTGCCTGGCCCTGTGGCCTGCTCAGACCCAGCAGACATGGGGGCCCCTGGGACCTTATTTTGGCTATGCCCAAGACCTCCATACGCTGGAAAGAACAACAGCTTCCTCCACTTTTTGGGGAAGCCAATTCCACCCTTCTCTTCCTGCCATGGCCACTATGGGGGCCTTCCCAGACACACACCCTGTATTGCCACCTTGCTCACGCACAGTCCTCGTCCAGAGTCAGCTCCCTTTTATATTCATAAACCCCCAGCCCCTCTACTGCTCCAGCCTTCACCCCCCCCCCACAAAGTGGCTAAAATTGTGACCAGAAAGTGCCACCAAGTTAAAGTATCGACATGCCCAGATAAGAACCAGACATCTGAAGATAGCACCCTCGAGGCTGGCCAGATGACCTGGCCTCAGGGCCCCTACCCTGCGGTCCTAGTTTCTGGGGGAGCTGCCCTGCCCACCCCCCCCCTGCAGCCAACCTCCTGGGGAGGGGAGGCTGCGGTGGGAGCTACCTTAGGGCCCCCGGCCCCCCAGGTAAACCCCCTGCATTTCCTCCCTGAGACGCAACCTGGGCCCCCAGGTTCCCTTCCCCCATGGTAGGCCTGGTCTCCCAACTTCCACCTGCACAGATACCTCACCCGATTGGGCCCCTGGTCCCTCCACAGCCGCCCTGCCTCCCAATGGACAGCAACCTGGGGAGGCAGAGAGAGGGCAAGAGGGAAGGAGGGCACTCAGGTGAGGGTGAGAAGCAGCCGGGACAGTTGGCCTTGCTGTGGGTCCCAGGTCAGGTGGGGCTGGGATGGCCAGAGGGAGGCCTGCTGGCCCCTCTCCTGTGGGCAAGGGCTGTGGCTCTGGTGCTCACTGGGGTACAGAAGAGGCAGGGCCTGTACGGAGGAAGGGGACAGAGAAGTATAAAACGGGCTTCAGCCCAGTTCCAGGCCCGCAGGCTCTGTCCTGGCAAGGTTGTTAAAGAGGTCACCTCCTGTTTAAATGCTGGAATCCAAGCCTGGTGTCTCTTTCCATAGAGTGGCTCTGCCTCTTCCCCGGCCCTGCACTCTCTCCTGGCCGTGCCTTCGCTCTGAGCAGCTGCTGCTCACAGGCCAGGCCACCTGCTCACATGGAGGCCAGAGAGGGTGGGGAGGGCGGTGCCATCATACGATGCGGGGTGCTGACCTGTCATTGGTGACGGTCCTGCGGAGCCGGACCCCACGCCGGATGGCCACCAGCATGTCTTCAGCTGGAGGGTCACTGGTGGCAGCTGGAGGTGGAGTGGGTGTCTCCTCTGTGAGGGTGGCTGACAGGGTGGTGGGGAAGGGGAATTGGCCCTCGCCCAGGGCATGGGCACCTGCCACCAGCTCCCCCAGCTTCTCCACCAGGCTGTGCCGGTTTGCAGCCAGCTGTTGCTGCTCCTCGTCCTCAGCTGCCAGCCCGGACCCGACCCCTGGGTAGCTGGCTGCCTCTGGGGACGGGCTGCCCCAGGCCGTGTTGGGCAGGCTGAGTCTCTTGGGGGAGGCCTTGGCGAGGTCTGCGGCCAGTGGGGAGGCGGCCTCATCGGTGTAGAAGACACACTCTTCGCTGCCTGCCCGGGTGGGCCCCATGTAGCCAGGGGAGTCGGGCACCGTAGGTGTCTTCACTGGGACGATGGGTGGCCGGATGGGGATGGGACCGGCACTGGACAAGGCGCGGCGCACGGTGGGCTTGGTGGAGGGTGTGCGGCGAATGGTGGCCACACCGGGGGGTGCGCCAGAGGGCAGGCTGCTGGCTGCTGGCAGCCCCGCAGTGGGCAGCCCAGCAGTAGAAGCCGGGCGCTTGGTCTGGATCAGGCGGCGGTAGTTTTGGGCGATGTTGCTGTTTCTTGGGATGGTGGATGACTTGTCGAACTCAGGAGGGCCCTCGCCATCTGCATCCCCGTTCACGGAGTAGCAGTCGTAGTCGGAGCCTGGGGACATAGCACGAGGTGAGCCCGGGTGTCCCCTCACCCCCACACTGGACACAGAGGGGTGGACAGCCCCGCTTGTGTGGCTGAGTCCCAGCTGTCCCTGGTGGGGCTGTGAAGGCTCAGGGCCTACCTTGAGATGGGATGGTGTCCTCGGAGCACGAGGGTGTGGTAGTCTGTGTGCTGTAGCCACTCGAGTACTGCAGCGAGTCTCGGCTGCTCTTCTGGTGCTCGAGGCTCAGGCCTCGGGTCAACACCATGGCCAGGTCACTGGCTGCAGGGGACACCTCCTCACCGTGCTAGGGGTGCAAAGTGTAGGCTGAAGCCTTGCTCCCCGTTGCCCCCTCCACCTAGACTCTAGGAAGCCCTGAAGACCATGTGCTGGGCCTCCTGGCACTGACCTGGGAGTGAAAAAAGGCACTGGCCAAGCTAGTTGGGGAGCTGCCCACCTACCTTGGCTGCGATGGTGGCGGGGGACATCCGGGGTCGTGGCACCTCCTCCCCACTGGGGCCCATGGTGCCCCCGCTGGCAGGGCCTGGCTCTGTGTCTCGGAGGAGTTCCACCCGGTCCTTCCTCCGCTGCAGGGTGGTGGCTGAGGGCTGCTCGTGAGGGCCGGCCTTGGACCAGTCCTGCAGGGTGTGGCAGCCAGGTCAGGGCACCCTTGGCCCTGCTGCCTATGGCCCAGGACCCCTCACTGTGGTTGAGGGTCAAGGTGTCCAGGGACAGGATGGGGTGTCCCAGGAGGGACCAGACGTGGCAGTGTGGGGAATGACCACAGGTGGTGCTCAGGTGGCTGGTCTCACAGGGACAGGCTGACCCTGGGCCCTCCCTGTGGTGAGAGTCCTGGGGCCGGGCTGGGGGCACTGACCGAGGTGGGGGAGCTGCACTCGCTAACGGACTGGCAGGTTTCCGAGGCCTCAGAGGACGCAGAGCTGGAGGACTTCTGCCATGCAGAGGCGAGCAGGTGGTTGCACAAACAGACATGGGCCGACGGGTGGACAGGGCAGGTGGCAGGGAGGAGAGGAAAGAACAGTCCTGGTCACAGCGCCGGCATGCAGGGGCCAGTTTGACTCAGAGCCTCACCCCACGTACCCCTCAGGGCCATGGCCGCTGAAAGTCCGCAGCAGAACGCAGCAGCCCAGAGCACACACATGACACTGACCACCCCATGGTCCAGCCTCAGAACCACACATTCTGAGGACTGACCATAGGACTAGCTTGATGGCCTGGATGTGGTGGGCACAGGAAAAAGACACTAAGGGTGGCAGGTGGATGTCTGGTTTGTGCAGCTGGATTGATGGTGTCACAGTTTTCTTAGAACAGGGATGGTGGGGGGTGGCATGAAGTCCAGAGCGCCCCCCAGCACACGCTGAGCTGAGTTGCCTGTTAGGTCTCTACACACAACATAGGCAACATGTTTCCAAGCCTGGAGTTCAGGGAGAAGTCAGGTTGGAGCTGTCAACCCAGTGGTTGTGGGGCAGGGTGAGGCCACCCAGGCAGCGAGTGTAGTTAGAGACCAGGTCCTGCAGGGCACTGACGCTTAGCAGCTGGGACGAAGACAAGAGACCAGCAAAGGAGCACAGGGAGACACCAGAGGAGGGAGAGAGCCACAAGCAGGCGACGCCACCAAAGTCAGGACAGGGGTCTGCCCGGGGGCGAGGGCAGCTGTGCCGATGCTGCGGGGCCTGTCAGCTGAGGGCTCAGGAGGGTCCATGGAGACCCCGAGGAGGATGATTTGAGCAGAATGGGCTGGGGGAAGCCCATATAAGAGTGGACTGAAGCGAGAATGGGAGACCCCGCTCTGGGCAGCAGGGTGGACTCAGTGCCCTGGGAGGAGCCCCACACTCCAAAACCACCACAAAGAATGAAGAAAAATCAGTGTGGGCACGGGACTGTGAGCTCCTGGGCATGTGCGACAGGCAGGCACTCGACTGTGGGCGAGAGAGTGAGACTCTGTCACTAGGAAAAAAAAGATGCTGACTGTGTGTGGCAGAGTGGGAGAAGGGGAACAGCCCCACAGAGCAGAGGGGCTCCGAGTACTGCTCACCCCAAGAGCTGAGCTGGGGGAGCTAGAAAGGGATCAGCACCCATACTCCACTGCCTTTAAATTCTCTGAATCATTTTTTGTTGAGACAGAGTCTCACTTTGTTACAGTGGGTAGAGTGCTGTAACGTCATAGCTCACAGCACTCTTGGGTCAGCCTTCAGAGTAGCTGGGACTAAAGGAACTTCCTTAATCTGATAAAGAATATCTATCTATCAAATTATTGATACTTTTCCCACTGAGGTTGGAAAAAAGACAAGGAGGTCTAGTGGTATCATGTCTATTCAGCACTGGAAGTCTTAGCCAGTGCAATAAAACAAGAAAAAGAAATAAAAAGCAAAAGGAGCTGGGCATGGTGGCTCACGCCTGTAATCCTAGCACTCTGGGAGGCTGAGGTGGGTGGATTGCTTGAGCTCACAAGTTCGAGACCAGCCTGAGCAAAAGTGAGACTGCATCTCTACCAAAAATAGAAAAACTGAGGCAAAAGGATCGCTTGAGCTCGAGTTGGAGGTTGCTGTGAGCTATGATGCCATGGTACACTACCCAGGGTAACAGCTTGAGACTCTGTCTCAACAACAACAACAACAAAAAAGCAAAACGATTGGAAAGAAAAAATGATCATGATGTGCAAATGACATAATAGTATACATAAAGTCTGTAGAAGAATCTACATACTATCAGAATTAATACTTTTTTTTTTTTTTTTTTTAGAGACAGAGTCTTCACTTTATCACCCTTGGTAGATTGCTGTGGAGTCACAGGTCACAGCAACCTCCAACTCCTGGGCTTAGGCGATTCTCTTGCCTCAGCGTCCCGAGTAGCTGGGATTACAGGCACCTGCCACAACGCCCGGCTATTTTTTGATGCAGTTTGGCTGGGGCCTGGTTTGAACCAGCCACCCTCGGTATATGGGGCCGGCGCCCTACTCACTCAGCCACAAGGCACTGCCCTGAATTAATATAATTTTTTCTTTTTTGACAGAGCCTCAAGCCATCACCCTGGATAGAGTGCTGTGGCATCAGCTCACAGCAACCTCCAATTCCTGGGCTCAAGCGAGTCTCCTGCCTCCGCCTCCCAAGTAGCTGGGACTACAGGCTCCTGCCACAACGTCCGGCCGTTTTTTGGTTGCAGCCGTCATTGTTGTTTGGCGGGCCTGGGCTGGATTTGAACCTACCAGCTCAGGTGTACGTGACTGGTGCCTTAGCCCATTGAGCCACAGGCGCCAAGCCTAATACATGATTTTAACTAGGTTATTTTATAAAAAGTTAGAAAAAAAAATCAGCCATATTCTAAATACCAGCAGCTAACAGGAAGGAAATAGACCCTAAAATGCCAATATAATATATAATAGGATCAATAAACATCAAATACTAGGGAAAAACATCCAACAATAGATTGCACATGATTTTACACATGAAAACCATAAAACATGGCTGGGCATGGTGGCTCACACCTGTAATCCTAGCACTCTGAGATATCAAGGTGGGTGGATTGCTTGAGCTCACAGGTTGTAGACCAGCCTAAGCAAGAGTGAGACCCCATCTCTAAAAATAGCTGGGCTTTGTATCCGGCACCTGTAGCCCCAGCTACTTGCGGGGGGGGGGGGGCCTGAAGCAAGAGAACTGCTTAAGCCCAGAGTTTGAGGTTGCTGTGAGCTGTGATGCCATGGCACTCTACCAAGGGTGACAAAATGAGATTGTGTCTAAAGAAAAAAAGAGAAGAAAACCACAAAACATTACTGAGAAGCTTAAATAAGGGGAGAGATGTCTGCAATTCCAATCAAAATCTCAGTATTTTTTTTTTTTTTTTTTTGTGGGAATGGAGAAACTGATGTTGAAATTTGTATGAAAATGCACAAGGCCAGAAATAGACAAGGTGATACTGAATGTTAGCAAAGCTGGAGGACGTTAATTACTGATATCAACATTTTCTATAAAGTTAAAATAATAAAGATGGCAAATGGACAGATAAGTCCACGAGTGGAACAGAATACAAAGTCCAGAAATAGCCACTGACATGCAGGTACCTGATTTATGACAAAAGCAACACCATGGGAACGTGGGGAGAAGGGGATGGTATTGGCTGAATGTGCCCCCAAATTCACATGCTGAAATCCTCACCCCCCAAGATGAGGTATTAGGAGGTGAGGGCTTCGGGAGGTGATTAGGTTGTGAGGGTGGAGCCCTCGTGAATGGGTTCAGTGCCCCTTACAAAAGAAGCCTCAGGGGAGTTATTTTTGTTTTTTATTTGAGACAGAGTCTCATTATGTTGCTCTCGGTAGAGTGCCATGGCGTCATAGCTCACAGCAACCTCAAACTCTTGGGCTTAAGCGATTTTCTTGCCTCA
The DNA here is from genome assembly GCA_963574655.1 of Perodicticus potto. Classification (NCBI taxonomy): domain Eukaryota; kingdom Metazoa; phylum Chordata; class Mammalia; order Primates; family Lorisidae; genus Perodicticus; species Perodicticus potto. Next base: position 15,197 of record CAUYRH010008426.1, read on the forward strand.
GCCTCCCAAGTAGTTGGGACTACAGGAGGCGGCCACCACAATGCCTAGCTCTTTTTTTGTTGCAGTTGTCATTGTTATTTAGCAGACCCAGGCCGGGTTAGAACCTGCCAGCCCCTGGTGTATGTGGCTGGCACCTGAGCTACCGGCGCTGAGGTGAGTTACTTTGCCCCTTTCTCTGGGTGAAGACAGTGAAAGAAAGTACAATCTATGGGACAGTGCCTGTGGCTCAGTGGGTAGGGTGCCGGCCCCATATACTGAGGGTGACGGGTTCAAACCCGGCCCCGGCCGACCTGCAACCAAAAAAATAGCCAGGCGTTGTGGCGGGCCCCTGTAGTCCTAGCTACTCGGGAGGCTGAGGCGAGAGAATCACCTAAGCTTAGGAGTTAGAGGTTGTTGTGAACTGTGTGACACCATGGCACTCTACCGTGGGCGAGAGAGTGAGACTCTGTCTCTACAAAAAAAAAAAAAAAAGTAGAATCTATGAATTCTCTGGTGGTTATGGTAGTAATAGTACCTTGTATTTTTTTTTTTTTTGAGACAAGAGTCTCATTATGTCGCCCTCAGTAGAGTGCCATGGCATCACAGCTCACAGCGATCTCAAACTCTCAGCCTTAAGTGATTCTCTTGCCTCAGCCTCTCAAGTAGGTGGGACTACAGGTGCCTGTCATGATACCAGTTTTTTTCTATCTTTAGTAGAGTTGGGGTGTCATTCTTGCTCAGGCTGGCCTCCAACTCCTGACCTCAAGCAATCTGCAGACCTCGGCCTCCCAGAGAGCTGGGATTATAGGTGTGAGCCACCATGCTCCAGCCTACACTTCTGTTGTTGATGAGCTAACCAGTTATATTACAGTAACCTGAATAGGCTAAGACAGATGGTCTTTCCAATAAATGGTCCTGAGTCAGCTGGAAATCAATATGGAGAAAAGGATCCCTACCTCACACCACATCCCACTGTCACCCTACACATAACTCAATTCTGGGAGGCACCAGTGACTCAGTGGGTAGGGTGTCAGCCCCATATACTGAGGTGGTGGGTATGAACCTGGCCCTGGCCAAACTGCAACCAAAAAGTAGCTAGCCTCTAGTCCCAGCTACTCGGAAGGCTGAGGCAAGAGAATCACCTAAGCCCAGGAGTTGGAAGTTGCTATGAGCTGTTATGCCACAGCACTCAACTGAGGGCGATAAAGTGAGACTCTGTCTCTAAAAAAAAAAAAAGAAAAAGTCAATTCCACACAAGCTGTGGTTCAAACAAAAAAGGTAAAAACAAGCAGAACACAAAAAGCTCAAACAATTTAAAGGATAAACTGGGTTATACTATTAAAACTAAGAACTTCTGGCTATTAAAAGGCCCCATTAAGGGAGTAAAAAGGTACCCATAACATGAGAGAAGGTAACTGATGAAAGACTTGTATCTACAAAACAGGAAGAGTTCTATAAGTTGGTAAGAAAAAGACAGACAGCCTAGTGGGGAATAAGCACAAGATTTGAACAGGTCTTTCACAAGTGAGGATATTCAAATTGCCTTTAAAAAGTATGAAAAGCAGGCCAGGCACGGTGGCTCACGCCTGTAATCCCAGCACTCTGGGAGGCCAAGGCGGGTGGATCACCTGAGTTCAGGAGCTCCAGACCAGCCTGAGCAAGAGTGAGATCCCCATCTTTGAAAAATAGCCAGGCGTTGTGGTGGGCGCCTGTAGTCCCAGCTACTCAGGAGGCTAAAACAAGAGGATTGCTTGAGCTCAAGAGTCTGAGGTTGCTATGAGCTGTGATGCCTTTACCAAGGATGACAAAGTGAGACTTTGTCTCAAAAAAAAAAATAAAATAAAATAAATAAAAGTCTGAAAAGGTAGCTGCAGGCAATGACACATGCCTATAGTCCTAGCTACTCTGGGAGGCTGTGGTAAGAGGATCACTTGAGCCTCACCTGACCACTATGCGCTCAAGGCCAGCTTGGGCCTTTTTTATAAGAGACCCTGTCTCTCTTTTTTTTTTTTTTTTTTTTTTTTTGAGACAGAGCCTCAAGCTGTCACCCTGGAGAGAATGCCGTGGCATCACAGCTCACAGCATCCTCCAATTCCTGGACTCAAGCGAGTCTCCTGCTTCCGCCTCCCAAGTAGCTGGGACTACAGGCACCCACCACAACGCCTGGCCATTTTTTGGTTGCAGCCGTCATTGTTGTTTGGCGGACCCGGGCTGGATTTGAACCTGCCAGCTCAGGTGTACGTGGCTGGTGCCTTAGCCCGTTGAGCCACAGGCGCCAAGCCAAGAGACCCTGTCTCTTAAAAAAAAAAAAAAAAAATGTACAAAATTAATGAGCCTGAGCAAGAGTTGAGACCCCGCCTGGGTGGTGGAAGGTACCTGTAGTCCCAGCTACTCAGGAGGTTCAGGCAGGAGGATTGTTTGAGCCTAGGAGATGAGCCACTGCATTCTACTTGGGGTGATAGAGAGACCCTGTCTCAAAAAAAAAAAAAAAAAAAAGTACAAAAATGGCGTTCAAACCAGGTGCAGTGGCTTAACCTGTAATCAATCCTAGCACTCTGGGAGGCTGAGGTGGGTGGATTGCTTGAGCTCACAAGTTCGAGATCAGCCTAAGCAAGAGAGAGATCCCATCTTTACTAAACATAGAAAATTTGAGGTAAGAGGATCAGTTGAGCCCAAGAGTGGAGGTTGCTTTGAGCAATGAGGATGCCATGGCACTCTATCCAGGGCGACAGCTTGAGACTCTGTCTCAAAAGAAAAAAAAAAAAAGTTCAATTTCATCATCATTAGGAAAATACAAATTAAAAATACAGGGTACTGGCTCAGCGCCCGGAGCACAGTGGTTACAGCACCACCCACATGCACCAAAGTTGTTAGGATTGAACCTGGCCCTGGCCTGCTAAACAACGACAAATGCAGCAAACAGAAAAAATAGCCAGGCATTATGGTGGGTGCCTGTAGTCCCAGCTACTTGGGAGGCTGAGACAAAGAATCACTTAAGCCCAAGAGTTTGAGGTTGCTGTGAGCTGTGACGCCACAGCACTCTACAGAGGGTGACACAGTGAGACTCTGTCTCAAAAAAAAAAATACAGGGTAATATTACTACAATAACCACCATGTATCCACCAGAATGGCTGAAATGGAAAGGATGCAAAATATGAAGGGCTAGTAAGGATGTGAAATAGCAATAAACTGCCATAATCTTGCTAAGTTGGTATGATAGCTTTGGAAAACTGTTAGGCAGGACCCAGCAACCCGGACACGTGTGCATGTTGTGACGCCGAGATTCCGGCCCACGGTACAGACCTACCCAGGGCTGCACAAAGGATGTTCACGGCAGTGCTCTGAGCAGCACCACAGCCAAAAGAGTGGCAAGTATCCCAATGTCCATGAAAATGGTTAAATAAATTGTATATGTACACGAGAGAATGCCGAGCAGCAGTGACAGTGACATGCACCTCCTCGCGAAACTCGATTAGTCTGATGAACATCACCCTGAGCTAAAGAAGACGCCATAGAGCACACACACTTCGTGACTCTACCTATATGGAAAGAGTAAAAAGGCAAAACGAATCTGAGAGGACAGTGGTTACCCTTGGGGGTACTGCAGTGATTGAAGGAGCACTGGGGACTTCTGGGGTGATGGTTGCGCTGTTCTTTATTCTTGGTGCTGGTTACGTGGGTATGATGTATTTATTTCCCTACATGTATAGAATACTTCAACAAAAAAAGCTCCTTTTTTTTTTAAGACAGAGTCACAAGTGTTGTCCTGGGTAGAGTGCCTTGGCATCATAGCTCACAGCAACTTCCAACTCTTGGGCTCAAGTGATCCTCTTGCCTCAATTTTTCTATTTTTAGTAGAGATGGGGGTCTTGCTCTTGCTCAGGCTGGTCTTAAACTTGTGAGCTCAAGCTACCACCTGCCTTGGCCTCCAGAGTGCTAGGATTATAGGTGTGAGCCACTGTGCCTGGCCTAGAGTCTCACTCTTGTCGCCCTGGGTAGAGTGCTGTGCTGTCATAGCTCACAGCAACCTCACACTCCTGGGTTCAAGTGATCCTCTTGCCTCAGTCTCCTTGGTAGTGGGGACTATAGGTGCCCACCATAACGCCCAGCTAGTTTTTCTACTTTTTACTAGAGACAGGGTCTTGCTCTTCCTCAGGCTGGTGTCCAACTCCTAAGCTCTAGCAATCCACCCATCCTGGCCTCCCAAGGCACTGGGATTACAGGTGTGAGCCCCTGTGCCCGGCCTAATTTCCTGGTTTTGAGAATCGTTAATGTTACATAGGACATCCACGTTAGGCAGACTGTGAGAAGGGCATGTGGAAACTCTATTCCTTTTGTAATTTTCCTACAAGTCTAAAATGATTTCAAAATAAAAAGTTAAGAAAAAAATACGACAACCCTCAGTGGGTAGCAAAGCAAAGAAAAACTAGACTGGAAGACACACCTGAAGAAGTTATCCAGAATCTATGTGAAAAAAAAACGAGGAGATGGAAATGATGAGTTAAGAGATGCAAAAAGACAGAATGAGGTGGTCTGACACACATTTAATTAGAATCCCAGCAGGAGAGAGCAGAAAGAATAAAAGAGGGAACAAAGACAATGGCTGGAAACTCCCAGAACAAAAGACATGAATTTTAGTTTGTACCAAGGGAGGTTAAAATAAAAACAAATGTACATCATTAGATGCACTGTAGCAAAACTAAAGGAAAGCCTTAAAAGTGGCCAGAGGGAGATGTCAGATCACTTACAAAGGGCAACAATGTTACTGACAACAGACCTTTCAACCAATGATGAGAGCCAGAACAGTAGAAAAGTATCTTCAAACTGTGGGGAGAAAACAACTTGCCACCCTAGAATTGTGTCCCTGGCAAAACTAACTTTCAAGAAGGAGGATGTGGGTGGTGCCTGTGGTTCAAAAGAGTAGCGCTCTGGCCCCATAGATCAGAGGTGGTGGGTTCAAGCCTGGCCCTGGCCAAAAACTGTGAGAAAAAAAAAAAAAAAAAAAAAAAAGAAATGGGCTGAAAAAAAGAAGGTCTATAAGTAAAACAAAAACCCAGATTTTCTTATTGTGGACCTATTATAAAAGAACTTAGAAAAGATGATCTTTACCACAGAAAA
>CAUYRH010008427.1:0-43952 GCA_963574655.1 Perodicticus potto
AGCGGGCTAAGGCGCCAGCCACGTACACCTGAGCTGGCGGGTTCGAATCCAGCCCGGGCCCGCCAAACGACAATGATGGCTGCAACCAAAAAATGGCCGGGCGTTGTGGCGGGCGCCTGTAGTCCCAGCTACTTGGGAGGCGGAGGCAGGAGACTCGCTTGAGCCCAGGAATTGGAGGTTGCTGTGAGATGTGATGCCATGGCACTCTACCTAAGGCGACAGCTTGAGGCTCTGTCTCAAAAAAAAAAAAAAAAGTAATTTCTCTATTTCTTAGAAAGAGTAGAATAGTTGGGGGGAAACCGAGGCTGTCCCCAATGGGACTTTGGCTGAGCACTCCCAGTCAGGGGCAGGCGAGGTGACCATAGCCTGCAGGGGCATGTGCTGCTGTGTGTGGCCCTGGGGTCAGGGGTAAGTGCACCACGGCCTGCACTTCTCTATGTGGCCTGGGCCCCAGCAGGAGTGGGCACTCAGGGAGTGGGCTTCTCACCACAGACAGTACAGGATTTGCCTCTGAGGGAATTCAAAACCCTCTTTCCAAACTAGTAGTTGCCCTGATTTGTATTCTTGCATTACCTAATCCTTCAAAGGCCCTCAAATACATGGTACTTCTTCACTGAGATATTTGTTGAACTAACCAGTTGTGTGACCAAATTCAATCTTCTGCGTACACTTCTTGAGCCATGGGTACACAGAGACATGGACGTGGAGCAGGACTGCAGCTGAAATCCCCAAGTCTCAAAGTCAAGTGCCCTGAGCAGCCCAGCAGGCCACCCAAATGTGCAGCACAACAGGTGGTAAGAAATAGGAAAGGCTGGAGGGCAGGCATCGATTCTCAGCTGTTATAAAAACCCACATACAATAGAAACAAAACCCAGAACAAGTAGGCATCTACACAGAAGAAAAAAATCCTTCTATCCGAAGGACATTTGTAGTAGATTGTTTATCACAGTTCAATTCACAATCACCAAGATGTGGAAACAACCCAAGTGCCTGTAACCCATGAATGGATTAGTAAACTGTGGTATATGTATGCCATGAAATACTATTGAGCCATGAAAAAAGATGAAGACTTGGAGTGGTGCCTGTGGCTCAAGGGAGTAGGGCACCAGCCCCATATGCTGGAGGTGGCAGGTAAAAACCCAGCCTTGGCTGTCTCATGTCACTTCTGACACCACTTGTCAGGACCCAGGACTGGCCAGGTCTCGGGCCTGGCTTAACTAGGTTCCGGATATGGACCCCTCAGTTACCTTGCTCAGGTCTCTTAGGTGCCTGAGGGCTGTCTTCTTTAGCTGGAGAGAAAGAGTCTTAGAGAGAGTAAAGCAGTCTTCTTAGAAAGATAGAGCTTAGTCTGAGCGGCACCTGTGGCTCAAAGGAGTAAGGCACCGGCCCCATATGCCGGAGGTGGCGGGTTCAAACCCAGTCCCAGCCAAAAACCACAAAAAAAAAAAGATAGAGCTTAGTCTTTAGCAGAGCTTAGTGATCTTCAGCAGAGAGACGCCATGCTGGCATTCTGCAGGCAGGAGAGGAGACAGAGTCAGAGTAAACAGCCACTGATAGAATGCGCATGCTCCCGACTGCCTTCTCCTCCAGCCTAGTATAAGGCTGATCTCGTGCCTCTCAACACCACAGGTGTAGAGACTGCCAATCACCACTGCTTTCATCTCGCGAGCTCTCATGCTTGTTAGGAGAGCTAACTCCCTCTCCATGGCCTTTCCACCCAGGTGTTCCATCATTGAGCTATACAGGTATTTCTTATAACTCTCACTCCTCCTAGCCATAGGCCATATGGGCTGCAACACCTGGCCAAAAACTGCAAAAAAAAAAAAAAATGGAGACTTCATAGCTTTTATATTAACCTGGATGGAGTTGAAACACATTAATCTTAGTAAAGTATCACAAGAATGGAAAAGAAAGTGTCCAATGTACTCAATACTGATATGAAGCCAGTTGATGATCTGATACACGCCCACACAAGAGGAAAAACTCAATTCAATTCAAATTGGGGGTGAGGAGGACAGAGGAGGAGAGAGGGGCGTGGGTGCGCTCCCACTTCATGGGTACAACGTAGATGTACATGGCACACCTCCCGGGGACGGGACACAGCTACAACTTTACCTAACAAATACAACCATTGTTACCTAATTGTTTGTACCCTCAGATTAATTTGAAACTAAAAAAAGAAAAAAAATAACTGTGTGTATTTATAACCAATTTCAGAAGTAAGATTCCTATGGCTTCAATTACACGTTTGGAGGCTGTTGACTTTCTCTGCTGATGAGAAGGCGGCGGCTGGTGTGGGGAAGAAGGAGAGTCCCTCACTTCTGGTTTAGGAATGAGATGGAGACAGACCTGCAGATCCCACGGCTATAAACTCGACAACACTAACAAACCTGGAAAACCTAAGAGCCCAGGCCAGGGCGGCAGAACTGGAGGTAGGTGTGGGTTTGAATCCCGGCAGCGCTGTTAGCTGTGTGTCTGTAGATGAGACACTAGACTTGGACGACTTTTATCTTCTCTAGAGCAATAATAATAGTAATGTATAGAATGTTTTCTATGCTAAATATTTGCCACACGCCTAATTTAATCACAGCAACAACAAAATGGCACAATAGCTACTGTCACCTTCTCTGTTTTATCAACCAGGGCACTGAGACATGGAAAGGCTAAGCAACTTGACCAAGTCCCCACAGCTAAGGTCCAGCTGGCTTTGAACGTGAGCCAGAGCTCCGTATTGCCAAAGCTGATGTCAAGCATTTTGCTGCCCCATCGCTGGTGCAGCCTGGTCAGGACTGGTTTTCTCTGTGAAGTCTGTAACCCAACGTCTTCCCAGCACAGGGCAGGGCTTGCACAGGTGTCTGGCACCCACCCTCCCACCTCCCTGGTCTTCTCCGAGCTTTTCTCACTGTTTTCAGGCCTAGAGGGTCCATCACAGTCTTCCTAAGGCCACGCAGGAGTTGTGCTTCCACAATTTTGAAATTAGCCCTTGTTGTCTTCATGTCTGAATAAGCGAAGTTTTTCAGTAATAAGGCAGGGTGATTTATGTAAAGACCATTTATCTTCATAATAAATTTATGAAACGATCATTGCTGCTTTTTTCCCCCTTCATATTTGTCATTGGCGGAGTGGTAATTGGTGTTTGAAACTGGTGCTGGCATGTCATTAAACGAGCCTGCTGTTCTGATCAAGTGACACTGCCTGGCAGCACAGTGTCCGAGGGGCTGAGAGGACCTGGAGAGCATGGGCCACGGGCAGCGAGATCTTCCCACAGACGGAGCAGGCTGGGGCTTCCAGACCTCCAAATTAACTCATGCGCCCTGTCTCTTTTTCAGCACCAAGGCATGAAGGCCTCTGTGGAATTCGTTGATCTCCTTAGACAAGCACAGGTTAAACACACCTGCCAGGATGGTGGGCTTAGCACTTCATTACAGCGCATTAATTATCATCACCTCCAACGGCAATTAATAACAATTAAGGGTCTTGTAATCACATGAGCACTGTGTGCAGCTACTTTAGAAGCTGCAGGGGAGTGGAATGGATGGTTTTGGAATACCAGAGCTGGAAGGATCAACCATATTGTCTTAAAACAAGAGCATGAAAGATGTTGCCAGGCCCTGTAAGATGAGCGGCGCGTGCTACAGGCCACGTCCTCACGCCCCTTCTGGAATGGGATGAGGAATAGATACAGGAGAACACACAAGACCTGCAGACAGGCCTCTTTGGCCAGGGAGGTGTTTTTAAATAACTGAGAATTTGAATGCCCTGAGGCCGGATCTGCATTCCCCAGTTCTGGCTCCTTCCTGAGAATCTCCTCCTCTTACACCTGTCCCTGCCCTGAAGTCAAATAGATCTCTGCTCTAGGGTGAAGAAAAAGCTCCTGGATTTCAGGATTCCTTCCCAGATACTGTTGTGAGGAGTAAATGAGAGAATTCCTTTGATGCACTAACAAGGCATTGTCTGGCTGGTAGCAAAGCATTCAACAAATTTCAGCTCTTTAAATAAATAAATACAAAGACATAATGCTTCTCCCTGCCCGAGAAGAGGGGCTGTGAAGACTTCAGGCTTTCATGCCCTGTTGAGGCATCTGAATGACTAGAGAGTCTCTTCGGGGACCCCAGGCAAAATCCTTAACCTCTGAGGTGCTCAGGAGCCCAAGGCGAGAAAAATCTCCGGGGCTCGGTGTTGTTGGAGTTAAGTGGAAGGAGTCATCAAAGTGCCGTGCAGAGGAGACGCAGTAAACTGCAATTACGTTTTCCCTCCTTTTGTCTTTTCAGTGTGTAAGGCTGGAGGTCAGTGGATCAATCAGCTGCTTCTTTGGTTAACAGTCGCACAGATTGGTTAGTAACACAGGCTGTACATCTTTGTCAAGTCAGGAAGAACACTTTAAATCATAGGCTTCCGTTGGGATGAAATCGACCTCGGCCACGTTGCAGCCGCCTGACCTTTCCCAAGTGGCCTAAACTCTTGAAGTTGAATTTCCATATAGGAGAAATGGGAGTAATGCCAGGGACAAAGTGTGGTTGGGACTCAGTGAGACAGGAATGTGCGTAGCTCTTAGGAATAACTCCATACACTGTAGTTGTTAAGATACTTACACCCAACTTGAAATGAGGATGTGCCTTTTCATTCAAAGGCATTCTGAACTATACATTTGTCTATATCCATTTATTTATTTATTTATTTTGTAGAGACAGAGTCTCACTTTGTCGCCCTCGGTAGAGTGCCGTGGCGTCACAGCAACCTCCAACTCCCGGGCTTAGACGATTCTCTTGCCTCAGCCTCCTGAGTAGCTGGGGCTACAGGCACCTTCCACAACGCCCGGCTATTTTTCTGTTTTGCAGTTCACTGGGGCCGGGTTTGAACCCACCACCTTTGGCATATGGGGCCGGCACCCTACTGGATAAGCCACAGGCGCTGCCCTCTTTTTTTTTTTTGATAGGGTGTTACCCTGTTCCCCAGGCTGACTGGAGTGTAGTAGTGTGATCATAGATCACTGTAACCTTGAACTCTTGGTCAAGCAATCCTCCCACTTCAGCCTCCCAAGTAGCTAGGACTATAGGTATGCCACCATACCCAGCTAATTTTTAATTTTTTTGTACAGGTCTCACTGTGTTGCCTAGGCTGGTTTTGAATTTCTGTCCTAAAGTGATCCTTTTCCCTTAACCTCTCTCAGTGTGGAGATTGTAGATCTGAGCCACTGCACCTGGCCCATTAGTACTCTTGAAAAATATGCAGGGCAGTGAGGGGGTTGAGATAATGAAGGGTAGGAAATGTTGCTATTTAATTTGTTTGTTTGTTTTTTTGTAGAGACAGAGTCTCACTTTATCGCCCTTGGTGGAGTGCCGTGGCGTCACACAGCTCACAGCAACCTCCAACTCCTGGGCTTAGGCGATTCTCTTGCCTCAGCCTCCCAAGTAGCTGGGATTACAGGCACCTGCCACAACGCCTGGCTATTTTTCTGTTTTTGCAGTTCAGCCGAGAGCCGAGTTTGAACCCACCACCTTTGGTATATAGGGCCAGCAACTTACTCAATGAGCCACAGGCGCGTCCTGTCTATATCCATTTAATGAATTGAATTGCAGTGTTAATTTTCATTCACTTTTTTTTTTAAAATAGGGTCTCATTTTGTTGCCCTCAGTAGAGTACTCTGGTGTCATAGCTCACAGCAACCTCAAAGTCTTGGGTTCAAGCAATCCCCTGCCTCAGCCTTGCAAGTAGGTGGGACTACAGGTGCCTGGCACAGTGACCAGCTATTAAACCTGAATGCCTGCCCAGTTTTTAAACCTGAACCTAGAAATAAAGAATGACATAATGCACTGAAAAGCATATGTTACAATTTTATGAAATTAAGGTGCTTTCTAGAAAGGTGCATTAATGAAAACATATACATCTCTAAGCGAGAAAACCTTTTAAATTATAGCTCAGCTAGTCAAGATCCCTCATTTTAAAACTTACTTGGGAGTTTCCTTATATATACTGGGCAGACACTGTCCTCTGGAATAAAATATTTTTTGCTAGAGCAGTAAACGCTTTCTTTCTCTCTAATGAATTGCCAATTTTCTAAGGTTAAATACATCATCGACAGCATTTTCATTTTTGAGAAGATTTTTCTATTTATCTTGGGAAATTACAAAGATGATGAAAACCTAAATATAATTTAATGCAAATGTATTCAAATAATTACAGGATGAAAATGGACAAGTCGAAGCCCCCTGTGTGTCTTCGAGACGGATGATGGGAGGAAGGTGTTTTCTCCTTGAGAAGTCCCACGTCCACCCTTTCTCCTCCTGCCCCTTTCTTCTTCCCTCCTTTGTTCTGATCTCTTCCCTCTCTTTCCCAGCTTATCTCTTTCTTCTTCCCTCTCTCTCCCCCTCCTCCTCATCCTCTTTCTGCCCCTGGCTCTGTCTTTTCTCCCTGGGTATCTTCCTCTCTCCAGCCATGCCTCTGTGTATTTTTCTTTCTCTTTGGTTTCCCTCCTTTGCCTCTGTCTCGGTGTTTACAGCGACAGGCCAGCCATGGGGCCACACCCTGGGAATGCATGAAAAGAAGGCGCTGCCCTCCTGCCACTCAGGGCCTCATGGGGTAGGCGAAAGAGCCAAGCAATGATCCTGCTAGGAAAGCAGAGATGTGACTCTGGAAATCAGCAAGGATTTGGGAAAAAAGGTATCTCACACTGTCTTAGAAAGGAGAGGAAAGTTAAATAGGAAATGAAGCTTTAAAGTATATCTGAAAGGAAGTTGTGCAGGCAGAGGGAGAGATTAGGCCAGTCTGCTAGATTAGAGGAGGGAGAGGGAAGAAGTGAGGGGGGAGAGGAGAGAGCAGAAAGAGAAGAGGGCGGGGAGGCGGACGGTGTGTGAGGGGCTGGCCAGAGGAGAAGGCCTGGCTGTCACTGCATTCACCATTCAAGGATCAGGACAAAAGCCCTATCTTTTGGATCATATGGTCCTTGAAAAAATGCAAATTTGGGTGGTGCCTGTGGCTCAAAGGAGGAGGGCACCAGCCCCATATGCTAGATATGGCAGGTTCAAACCCAGCCCCAGCCAAAAACTGCAAAAAAAAAAAGCAAATTAAAATAAAACCAAAAAGCTGGGTCAATCTTTTAATTTTGCTAGATAGGGACATTTAAAAAAAGACACTGGCTATTAGCATTATAATCTTATGAAATGAGTGACATTTAACACTCAAAGTTGGCTCAGCGCCTGTGGCTCAGCGGGCTAAGGCACCAGCCACGTACACCTGAGCTGGCGGGTTCGAATCCAGCCCGGGCCTGCCAAACAACAATGACGGCTGCAACCAAAAAATGGGCCAGGCGTTGTGGCGGGCACCTGTAGTCCCAGCTACTTGGGAGGCGGAGGCAGGAGACTCGCTTGAGCCCAGGAATTGGAGGTTGCTGTGAGCTGTGATGCCACGGCACTCTATCCAGGGTGACAGCTTGAGGCTCTGCCTCAAAAAAAAAAAAAAAAAAGAAAACAAACAGCCAGGTCTACTGATGCTTAAAAAACTCCCAGGTTCAGGCTCATGCTAAATCAGAGGTTCCCTGGGTACCTTATTCTTTCTTCTCATAGCTCCCCAGGTAGTTCATTTATTTTAAGTTCTCACTCCACACAGAACTGTGTGAAGAAGTATTTATACTATTCTCCCCTTATTTTATTCATTTTGAAAAGATATTTTATTCATGTGTCACAATATTCAAAAGGCACACAACAATATAAATGATTAGTCTCTCTACTTCTCAGCCTCTTAGTTGTTCTTCCTCGAGTTACTGGTTTTCAATTCTTGGAGTGTCCTTCCAGAAAGGGTTAATGCACACACAAGCAGAAATCACAAACAGGGATTAACCCAAATGACACCTTTTAAACACTGTTCAGTAACTTGCTTTCTCCTCCCCGGGCCCCTTGTTTTTTTAATCCCTACAACTAAGCATGCAGGCCCTTCTTTATTTTAAGTAACTTTTTAAGGAGAAAGAAAAGGGCAAAGACAAGGGTCCAGAGGATCTAGAACCTTGGGAGTTCTTATTGTCATAGTTCTGAGGTCCCTGTTCAAAAGACCTTCTGAACTGCTTTCTTCCATTTCCATCTGTAGGTGAAGGTGGAGTTCTTCAAATCTATTGCCCCTCCTCTAGCCTCCAGATTCCCTAACCCCATTCAGCTTTTCTTCTGTCCTACCTTCATGAAACTGCCTTCAGCTAGGAAGTGGTACTGAATTTAAAGTTAAGGTGAAATAATGTTTATGAACAGCAGACAGCTGAAGGACTTCCTAACCTCATTTGGAAATTATACATCTCAGAGAAACCCATGATCTATGGTCACCCTAAGCCACCTTTCACATAGTAATTTAGGCAAATAACAATGGTCTGGGCTATGATGTTAGAAGTTGGAATTAAAGGAAGGGGTAAATAGAAGAAACAATGCAAAGAGAAATGTGATGTGATTTGATAACTGACTGGGTTCAAGAAATGGAGAGAAAGATGTGAACAACTCTTTATGCCTTAGAATCAAGATTTTAAGCTCAAGCAACCAGAAGAATGGTGGGGTCACTGTTAAACAAGACATTCTTTGTAAAGGGCTTTCAAAAGCCTTATTTTTTTCTAAGTTGAATACTGTACTCATCAAATTTCGGAGGTAGACAAGGCATGGGAAAATCTGTGAGGTAATGAGAGTTTGTCTCCAGCCCTTCTCTGTACCTTTTCTGTCTCACCCTTCTGCCTGATTCCATGGGTCATCTAACTCCTGCCAAAGTGATGAACAGTATCAGGTGTGGGTTGATAAAGGCAAAAGCTACACCCTCTCCCAGGGGTAGTTACATTTTAAAAGGAGACTCATGAAGAAATAAAGCCTTAAGACAAAAAAGGAATGCACCTGCAAGAGTGGAATTAATGGGTCCTAGAGTTAATTTTTTAGACAAGCTAGTAGTCCTCAGGAGCTCATTAATCATAGTTAATTCTGTTCTACTAGGAACACTTAATTTCAAAGCTTTTCTTGCCTGAACACAGACTAGTACTTACTGATGGAGTTTCAGGTCTATGATTGTATGAAGCACAAAGTTACTTTCTAGCCATCCATTCAGTTAATTAAAACAAATAACAACAGAGGTTGAATAATTGTCTTCTATATTTCCTGACAGTGTGTTTTGGTGGGATTTTCTGGCCATAATTTTCCATACTTGGTCCATCCTTACTGGTACTATGTAACATTTAATGTTTTTTTGAAGAAGAGAGAAAACTCCATTGCTATATCCAAAGTTTGAATGAGACATATGGCTCTTCTAAAGAGACGGTTTCCCACATCCCCAGTAAGTTGAGCTGAGTGAATAATGTTGGCACTGTGATGTATTCATACTGTTAGGCTACTACTGACCTTCTGATAACATGTCAGAAGATCATCCACTGCAGGTGATCCTGGACCATCTAGTCATGACGTTGATAGTTGGATATCAGAGCCAACCATGTCACTGACATTGAACTCAGCCAACAACTTCTCACTTCCACTTCAAGCAAGCACCCTTGACAATGAAGACAAAGCAAGTAACCCTAGACAATGAAGACAAAGCAAGTAAAAGACACCTCACAGAAAATATATTCCACATCCAAGCCATAATCTTTTTTTTAAAAAAAAATGTGTATGCCAAAGTAAGATTTTAAAGGGGTGACATGCTACTATTAGTTCCTTCAGCTAAAGTCCATTTACATATATTATCTCAATGAAAGACAGATCTATGGTACTTCAGGGTTTGGCAAAAACTGATACCATTGAGGACTCAGGTAACAACTAAAGCTAGACACTGAAAGAATTGAGTCTTTTTCTTCATGATGTTTTATTATTATTTCACAGTGAAGCTACACAAATATTTGTGGAATTTTTTTTAGGTGCTTTCCCTTTATACAAAAGCCTATCACATAAATGTAATTACTATTTGTTGATCTTTTGAAGAGTAATGTTAATCTTAAACATTTAAATTGGGAGGTTGAAGATATTTTATTTGAAATTATCATTACTTAGATACAATAAAAACTATATTTTGGCATTTAACTAGGGTAGCTTTTCCTAAACTATCATAGCAAAACAAGTTTAGTAGGATTGCAGTAAAGAAACATAGTGAGTTTAGTACTTCTAACTTCTGGCTTAGCTAACAAACATCAAACAGAAGCCACATATAACCTTAAGATAGTTGATACTACTACTGATAAAAAAAATTCACTTTGGTAGCATTATTCTTAGGTATAAAAATGGAGAACTTTGGAAGAGCTTCAAAAATTGCACATTTTTGAAAAGACAAATCATTTCCTGCTGAAATATAGGGCTAATTCAAGCACCGAGGTTAGAGGTCTTACAAATCTTGATCAATTATGAAAGAACATAAAACACATCTGAAAGGTAGCTCATACTAGGATAATATACTAAATAAATTTACATGCATTATATATTTTTTTCCTTTAATCAATTTTCTAAGAAATGGAACAAAGTATTTAAAGTAAAGGAAAAAAATATATAATGCATGTAAATTTATTTAGTATATTATCCTAGTATGGCAGAGCTCAGCTGGCCACAGCTGGATGAAGCACAGTGCTCTTTCCTAAAGCTATGTTTGTTGAGATATCATCATTTACACACTCTTCTTTCTTAGTATTAAAAAATCACAAGATAGGGCAGCGTCTGTGGCTCAAAGGAGTGAGGGGCTGGGCCCATATGCTGGAGGTGGCGGGTTCAAACCCAGCCGGGGCCAAAAACTGAAAAAAAAAAAAAAAATCACAAGCTAAGACACCTGGGGTTGCAAAATCAATCCACAATCTCAGCTCTTGAGTGTGAATTGAGAGGCATCCACAAAACCTTAGCCCAAAACTCTCTCAAGATGCCAAAAATCACCTGTTAATTATTATACTTTGAAAAGACAAATCATTTATCTTTCGCTTTAGCCTTTCTGGTCTTTAATATCGCAGTTAAAGATCCTATATAGGTAATAACATAAATTATAAGTGCTACACATTTTAGTTATTAGCTTGTTAGCTTACTGAAAGTATACAATAAACCCACTGAAGACATGAATAGGACTGGTGGAGTTTTGTTGATGAGATGAGGTAAAGCGTCAGTCTCTCTGCTCAAAGAAGCCAGAAATGGGTAGGACACAGTGATGCTAGACGGCTGAAGAACTGCCCAGTGCAGGGGGATGTGTGGGGTCAGAGAGGTGGAGAGAGCCTTGTGAGTGAGGTGGGAAATTTGTTTCGAGAGAATGGAAAGTATTAAAAGCCTCTCTCTCCACATACATATATGCACCACACATACATAGGCCGCTCTGTTATGCACACATGTAGTTATTTCTTTCCTTCTTTCCTACCCTAGGCTAGTTTTTGATTCTAACCCAGCATGGGTATGGCCTTCTACAGATTTTTTTAAAAAACCTGAGGCTATGGCTCAGCACCTGTAGCTCAGCGGCTAGGGCACCAGCCACATACACTGGAGCTGGTGGGTTGGAATCCAGCCCAAGCCTGCCAAAAAACAATGACAACTACAACCAAAAAATAGTCAAGCGTTGTGGTGCATGCCTATAGTCCCACCTACTGGTGAGGCTGAGGCAAGAGAATTGCTTAAGCCCAAGAGTTTGAGGTTGCTGTGAGCTATGATGCCCCAGCACTCCACCCAGGGCAACAGCTTGAGACCGTCTCAAAAAAATAAAAAGTAAAAAAAAAAAAAAAAAGAAATTCTAGGATAATGGCTTTCATACGTATTATTTTTGAAATCAATGTTTTCTTTTGTAGAAAATGCAGTATTAACCAGTAGAAAAAAATGATACTTCTATGATACAGAGGTATTCTGACATAATTCAGTTGTGTTCTATGCATTTATATTTGCATAATTGTGAATATGCCTGTAAGATTTTTAAGAATCTGAATATACATTTCCTCAAATCTTAAAAAATAACAGTATTAAATGTTCCCTTCCTAAGTAAGGGGATTATCTTCAATGTTGGCTCTTAGCTTGTGATAAAAGCTAAGAACTGCTTCCCATGGTGTATCCTTCCCTTTCTCCAAACTCTCACCCTTCGTCATGGTTTAATCATTTGCTTTGGTATACTTAGAGCTGCGATTCAGAAGTCCTTCTTCCTCCACCAAGAGACAGGGTCAGTTCACCCCAAGACAGGTCTCTTGGGCTTAAGAATTTTCTTCACTCCCTCTTCTTTCTTAGTTGAACCTCCATCCCTTTCCCTTCCTTGGTAACATAGCTCATTGTTGCAATCTTTATCGTAGCACAGTAAAGAGAAGGCAAATCTAAAGTAATTCAATGGGCTGACACAGATTAAACTGTCTGGTTCAGACCACCCCCTGAGTCCGTTTCCCCGGTTTCAGCCCTGTGGAGGTTGGGGGAGGGATAGGACAAAGGTTGAGGGGCTGTTTGTCGGCCCTGAAGGCTTTTAAACTCCAGGCTAAATTGAGTTCTCCCATCTAGACAGGCTGTTCTTGTCTCTGGAAAAGAAGAGTATTTTCCTGGCCCGAAGTCCACCCATTTTGACATCAAAACTGCTCTTCTTGCCTCCTAGATCAACCTGCCTGTTGTCTCCAGGGCTCTGTTAGGAAATTACTGACATGCTTTTCTCTCCTGGCCTTGGGCCTCTAGCTTTTTATTCAATATACTAATCAGGGACAATCATCTACCATGGGCAGATTCCAACCTTTATATTTATTTTTTTGTATCTTAGTTGTTCAGAGTCTTACAGTAGGGAGGCGAGTGTCCCCCCAGCCTGTCCCTCTATCAGAATTATCTCACTCTAACTCCTAGGAGCATATTTCTAGAGACTCACATCTCTGAAAAGTCTCCTTGGGGCTGTACATTCTGTTCCCATCCTTTGAACATCTAACTCGTGTTAAGGAAAGACATCCTTCATAAGAGTCACATTGTTCATGTACACATTAGAATGTTAGAAAGTTAATCATATTTTCCTGCAAAAACAGAAATTTCATATGGTTCTACCCAATAAATATCATCAACAGGAGAATAAATAAGTCAGTTATAGTCTATTTTCACACTGAAGTACAATTCTGGAAGTGAGAAGGAATAACCCAGAGACACATATATCATAACAGATGAAACTCATAATCATATTGTTGAAGAAAAAAGTAAGCTGCAGAAAAATAAATAGTGCACCATGAATTCAAGTTGAAAGCTATTCAATGCTATATATTTCTTAGGGATACACAATGCTGTATATTTCTTAGGGATACACACATGCATATATTTTCCTGACATATATGTGAAATACAAGTATGAATATATGTGTATATATTCACATATACATATGTAATAAAATATAAATAAATCCATAGAAATAACAAACACAGTAAATTCACGGTAGTAGTCACATCTAGCAAGGAGATAATAAGTTGCTTCAACTGTATTGGTTAGTGTATATTTCTTAATGTGAAGAGAATTCATTCATTATAGTTTATAAATTTTAGGTATTGCATAAGAAAAAGAAAATGCCTTTCCCATTTTGCTGTAACAAGCAATGCAGATATTTTATTAAAGGTACCTGAAATTTTGATAGAATCATTTATTATTTACCTTCCCATAATGTAAAATTATGGTAAGAAGTTGCTGGTTCTATTTTCTAAGGAAGTTACCCTTGATGTCATTTTAAGTTAACTTGACATTCTCTTTCTCCTGTTTAAGCACAAGTCTCAGTAGGAAACTTCCATTCTAATTAAATCCAGCTCTTCTCTTTTCTAAAACTAACAGGGATTAATGTAGATCTGACACTAAGTTTCTAAACTAACACAAGAAAACTAACTATAATTTCTGTTCATCTCTATTCAGGTTTCAGAGTTATAAATCACCACGGAAGGGGCAATAACAAAATTATATTTTAATGAAGTATAATCCACCATTAATATTACTCCTGAATTTATGAATTTTTCATTAGACAATTCAGAGACTATTTTCTGCTTTATTCACCTGGCATCACAGTGGTGCCGAGAACCACATGCACAGAATCCTATATAATTAAAAAATTAATCTGTTATCAATTGGTTGATTTATACCCTTTAAGCTACTTTTCTTTTCTACACATAAGAATGGTACTATGTTTCCTTCTACCCTTATCAGGGGAAAAAAAAAAAAGACTGATACCGTGCAGTTACTACAAGCATAATTAATAATATTTGTATAGTATTAGCATTTGGAAGAGTTTTTAATGTGAGATAATTGCTCAAAATTCCTTTCTTGCACTTTTCTAATACAAAACATATGTCACCAACATACATAAAATATTTGAGAAAATTATTAATATTTTAAAATAATGCATTCCAAATAAAAGTAAAAAACATGAAACTTTAAGTTATATCCTATACTAAGCTCTCAAAGGTGTTATAAACACATACAACTTCAGGCTAATACATATATTATTCAGAACAGAATGGGATTTGAGAAAAGGTAGCTCTCAAGTAAAAGCTTATACACAAAAACATAACTTAGTTTCAAATGACTTAAAAAAGCATGCAAATAAATACACATATAGAATAAATAATAAAGGAAATTAAGTAAAAGTTAATAACAGATAAATCTAGGTTATAGGTATATGTGTATTCTTTGTACTAGTACTAGTCTTATTTTTTACAACTTTTCTCTAAGTTTAAAATTATCTCCAAATAGAACATTAAGAAAAAAAAGTTAATGGTCTGATTTGGGAGTCTGGGGGTGAGAGAAGAAGGAAGAGAGAAGGGGCAGATGTTAAGTTTCCAGCCAAGTATACAGGAATTCCCTGAGGTCTAGACCCAGATCTGATACTGTGTCATCTTCCATTAATTACAATATAAATCAATAAGAAAAACAAATATTTTATTAAGAATGGGCAAAGGGTATTAATAGACAATAGAGTTGGGAAACTTAAATAGCCAACAAACAAAAATGACAACTACACACACACTGTTTCACACTTATCAGAACTGCAAAGATTATCAAACAGTACCTATTCTTGTGGGAACTATTAGACAGAGAACTTTAAAATAATATGATTTTAAAGGCTTGTGGAAAAGGGAGACAACATGCATGAACAGGGGAATGTCAGCAGAGAGGTGGAAACTGTAAGAAAGAAAGACATGAAATGATAGAATGAAAGTCTGATGATACAGTGTAGAACGCCTTTGACATCCGCAGACTCCACATACCCTAAGAATGAATAAATTTCAAAGATATTCAGAGGTATTAACTTCAATCCTTTATGAGAAAGTAAACTATAAGCTACTTCAGATATGTATGTTCCTTATATTTGCTTTATATGCCTGGTATATAGTAGTGTTAGAATATATAGCTGAATGAATGAAATAAATGAAGAAAAGAGATGAATGTACCTGAAACTTTTCTCAAAGAAAGCAAGGTTTATTAATGCTGAGAAGTGTACGAACAAAAAATTTTAAAAAATAAAGCTAGCTTCAAGTATAAGCTACCTTTTAGCTTCATGAACCATAATAATCTACATTTATTTCTAATTCTGTGTTTTTAGCACCTCACAATAACTAATTCCTACAATGACACTAATTCATACATTCTTTCATTATTCAAATGGACACATACAGCAGACCCCTACGGACTATGGCCTATATTGAGGACTAGGGATACAAAAATAAACATGATTCAGTTCTCAAGATTCTTACAATCGAATAAGAAAGAGTAGTATCAACAAAAAATAATATATTCTGATAAGTACTACATTAGTTATCATTTTAAAAATGGAAATGATGCTCAGAATATTCTTTTTGTAAGAGCTGAGAAATTCACAGTAGCTTTCAGCAGATTTTAGACATGAGCTGTCAAAATCAGGGTCAGATAGACTTGGATGCAAAGCTAGGCCTTACTCCACATAAGATGTGAGACATGGGTCAAGTCTTAACTTTCCTAAACCTCAGCTTTCTGCAAAATGGAGAAAATACCATCTCCTACCTTATTCTATTGCTAGGATTAAATGAGAGAAAGAATGTAAACTATTTAGGACAGCGCCTGCCACAAAAACAGATGGTTGGCAGGGGGTGGTAGTGGTAATGGTAATGGTACTAAGCTCCCTTCACAGTATGTAAAATTGTAAGCCTTAATTATCTGAAAAGGAGATCCATCCAGAATGATTTATTTCTTAAGATTCTAGAAGGCTAATATTTTATTTTAACAAACATGTATTATACGAAGAACTGGGAGTAAAAAGATGAGAAAGACACAATCTCTACTCTTCAACAAAAGTATTATTAGGGGTACCTGTTAGGATATCATTTGTAATCAAAAAAGATTTTACAATCACTAAAAAGTTACAATAGAATTGAAGTAATACATAAATATTTCAAATGTATTTGCCCTCTCTTAATAATGTTTCTTAGTAAAATGCTGCTGGGTTATTTGAATCATGAAGTTTCTGTAAGTTATTCCATTTCACGTGGCATCCTGTAAGTCCCTGAGCAGTAAACTAGGGGAGCCATTTGACAGGTCTGTCACTTGCTTTTTCCTCGTTCCTCAGAATACCCTGTGGATGCACTATTTCCATTTATATAAGCCTCTGTATCTATGCTTTTGAACACTTTCCTTTGTTAGCTAAAAATAACCTGGATGGTTCACAGTTTTCCTTTTTTGTTTTGATGTGTCTTTAAATGCAAAAAACAGCTGCATGCAACAAGGAGTTTAATTGTGGGCTTTTAAATAACTCAGTTAAAATTTGGAAATTGTGCTTTTTATGTAACTCATCTTCATGATAAAAATAACAGTTTGGCTATTGATACTTACTTTTAAAAAGCACCCCAAATGGATTTCACATTAATTTCCTTTTTATTGATAAATAGGCTGGCCAATCTCTTCTGGTAATGGAGGAGTAGGTAATTTGAATCTACTTTCTTGCTGAGGACAATTACAAAAGCTGGGCAAAATATTAAAAGTATGTGCTTCATAGCTGGGCATTGTAGCAGACGCCTGTAGTCCCAGCTACTTGGGAGGCTGAGGCAAGAGCACTGCTTGAGCCCAAGATTTTGAAGTTGCTGTGAGCTATGATGATGCCATGGCACTCTATCCACGGTGACAGAGAGAGACTCTGTCTCCAAAAAAAAAAAAGTATGTGCTTGAAGCACCTGAAAGATTGTTCAGAATTACCAAGCCAACACGTGGGGGTGTTTGATAGCTCAGCATTTAGAATTACTTTTCTCCTGGATGAGTTTAACAATTCCTGAGTGGACTACTGAGAACATAAGCCATACTTCTGACACTCTTGTGGTGCTAGGAGAATAGGAACTACAGCATAAGACTGGCCATGGAAGGAGGCCAGTTGAACCTCCTCACTTTAGGTTGAGACCATTTCAACCTTTTTTTATATCACAGCACACTTGAACCTACAGTCAAACTTCAATGGCACGCTTAAATTATGTTCATCAAAACAAAACAAAAAAAAAGAGTAAAAACCACAGAATATACTTACTGTGCTTTGAACTCCTTTTGAAAGTAATTTAACTAATGGTCTTTAAAATTTTTTGTGGCACACCTAAGATCCTTTCATAGCACACTTACTGAAAATCACTGCCCAAGAGGGCTGCAAGCAGCCTGGGAGTTAAGGTTGAATCACAAGTAAACAGGCCTTGTAAGGACTGCAACTCACCTTATTAAACAGGGGGCCCAGATATTGGAATTATCAAACACAGACTATCAAATAAACTACCCTTATTATGTTCAAGGAAATAAAACAAAATTTTGACAGAGAACTAAAAACTTTTTAAAAGTTGGAAAAACTTTAAAAAAATTGAAAACTGGAATCAGAAATTCTGTGTGTCAGTGTGTGACACATCTTGTACCCTCAATGAATCCCCAACAATTAAAAAAAAAACAAAAAGAAATTCTGGGAATGATAAACACATAACAGAAATTAGGAACTCAGCCAACAGGTACAATAATAGATTAGATACAGTAAATTACAAAAGAGGTCAGAATAAAATATCGAAATGAAACACAGAGAAAAATATGAAAAATAAGGAGGAGACAGTGAGAAAAATCTAACTTTCTTCTCTAGGAGAAAATAAAAAGAAAATAGGGCAGAGAACTTCTAAAAGAGATAATGACTGAGAACATTCCAAAACTAAAGACATCAAGATACAGATTCAAAAAGTCCTTGCATCCTAAGAATGATAAATAAAAAGAAACTTATAATATCACCACAGGTTCTATCAACATTAAAATGGCAATAAGGACACATTATCAACAACTTTATGTCCATAAATTCAACAACTTAGGTGAAATGGACACAACTGAAAATCTAAGTAACTTAGTATCTATTAAATAAGTCAAATCTTTTATTAAAAACCCACCCTAACCCAGTAAGCAAACTCAAGTCCAAATGGTTTCACTGGTGAATCTTACCAAACACTTAAAAAAGAAATATCAATCTCACACAGACTCTCAGACAATAGAGGAGGGAACATTTTTATGAGGCCAGCTTAACACCAACAGAAAAATCTGACAAATTCCGAAAAAAATAAACAGCAACAAAAAAAGAAAACTATTATTTTTCCTAAGTAGCAATACAAAAATCTTTAACAAAACATTAGCAAAACTAATCCTACAATATATAAAAAGGATCATGATCAACTGTAGAAATACAATGTTGATTTAATGTTTAAAAATCAACATAATCCATCGTATTAGTAAAAGAAAGGAGAAAAAGCATATTGGCACTTCAACACACACAGAAAAATCATCTGACAAAATTCAACTCCTAATCAAGATTAAAAACTTTTAGCAAGGTGGTGCCTGTGGCTCAATGGAGTAGGGCACTGGCCCCATATGCCAGAGGTGGCAGGTTCAAATCCAGCCCAGGCCAAAAATTGCCAAAAAAAAAAAACTTTCAGCAAATCTGGACTTCTTCAATCTGACAAAGGGTAGCTACCAAGAAAATGTCTCCAGAAGGCAATACAGGAGAATCATTTACAACCTTGGCATAAGAAAATATTTAAATAGGCCACAAAAAGCACTAACCATAAAAAACTGATAACATGGATTATATTAAACTAGTAAACTCTTTTCAAAGAAAATTAAAGTGAGAAGATAAGCCACTGAGAGGGAGAAGATATAACCAATAAACATATATAAAGATGCTCAGTCTTATTAGCAACTAAAAATAAAAATCACAATGAGATATTGCCGCACACTCATGAGAATACCTAAAATTATTATTTTTTTTTTTTTTGAGACAGAGCCGGAAGCTGTCACCCTGGATAGAGTGCTGTAGCATCACAGCTCACAGCAACCACCAATTCCTGGGCTCAAGTGAGTCTTCTGCCTCAGTATCCCAAGTAGCTGGGACTACAGGTGCCCGCCACAACGCACGGCCATTTTTTGGTTGCAGCCGTCATTGTTGTTTGGCGGGCCTGGGCTGGATTCGAACCTGCCAACTCAGGTGTACGAGGCTGACGCCTTAGCCCGTTGAGCCACAGGCGCCAAGCCGAGAATACCTAAAATTAAACAGAATAATGCCAGAAGCGTGGCAAAGAGGTGGAGCAACAGGAATTCTCAGACTGCTAGGAGGATAATAAATTGGTACAACTTCTTTGGAAAAGAGTTTGGCATTATCTACTAAAGCTGAAACTATGTATATCCTTTGATTTAGTTAATTCCATTTCTTTTTATAAACCTAACAGAAACATGTGGATGTAAAAAAGAAACACATGCAAAAATATTCACAACAATATTATTTGTAAAAGCCCCCCAATGCATACTAAAATATTCATTAGAAGTAGAATGGATAAATTGCGGTACATTTATACCATGCACCACTATAAGGCAAAGAAAATGAATAAAGCAGTTCTATGTAACAACATGGTTGAATCTCACAAATGAGATTTAAAAATTAGTCAGATACAAAAAACATATAGTAAAAGGTTCATTTATATGAAGCCCCCTAGACAGGCAAAACTAAACGTAAGCCTTCAGAAACACATGCTTAGATTGCAGAAGTCTAGACAGAAGCAAAAAAGTGACTACCATAAATCAGGATAATTGGCCACGCTTGGAGTTGGTGTTAGGAACAGGGTGGCGGAGAGGAGCTTTTGGAGTGATACTGATATTCTATTTCTTGGCCTGAATGGTGGTTGCATCATGGTAGATTACTAAATTGAAATTTTTATGCACTTTTCTGTATGTGTGTTTTATAATAAAGATTCAAACAACCAACAGAAAGAATGGCCCAGTTCTTGATAACAAGATTAAAAGCCTCATATTTGGTTAGTAGTCCTTTTCCCTGAGTTGTTTTATTAATAATCATAAGCAGTTTACATCCAATTCTTTTGCTGAGACCTTTTGCCAGACATTTCTAAGATAGTTGGGTAAGGGTAAAAAGTTTACTGCCAAAGAGCTATAAAAAATTAACTAAACCAAGAATCAAACCTAAAAATTTGGACTCATTTTAATATTACTAGAATCAAGAGTATTTTTTTTGAGCTGAGGTAAATACTTTTGAAAGAAAAAGCGTTCTTGCCAACAGGGTAAATAAGGCAGATAACTCAGACATGAAAGGGACAGACAAAAAGTCAAATCCCCAAAAGCCTCCTTGTGCTGCTTCTTTGTTTCAAATTATATAACTTTTTTTTTTTTTTTTTTTTGAGACAAGAGTCTCATTATGTCACCCTCAGTAGAGTGCTACTGCATCACAGCTCACAGCAAGCTCAAACTCTTGGGCTTAAGCAATTCTCTTGCCT
This sequence comes from Perodicticus potto, assembly GCA_963574655.1. NCBI lineage: Eukaryota > Metazoa > Chordata > Mammalia > Primates > Lorisidae > Perodicticus > Perodicticus potto. The sequence goes on from CAUYRH010008427.1 coordinate 20,696, forward strand.
CAGCCTCCCAAGTAGCTGAGACTACAGGCGCCCACCACAACACCTGGCTATTTTTTTTGTTGCAGTTGTTTAGTTGGCCTGCACTGGGTTCGAACCTGCCACCCTCGGTGTATGTGGCCGGCGTTGTAACCACTGTGCTATGGGCACCATAACCACTGTGCTATCGGAGCCAAGCCCAAATTACATAACTTTCATGGCAGAATTATCTTTGACAGAATCTTTAGAGGATTTCTAGGATTAAAAAATAACAGATAAAGGGCGTGGTGCCCGTGGCACAGTGGTTACCGAGGTTGGGCTGGGGCGGGGGGGTTTGAACCCAGTCCAGGCCAGCTAAACAACAATGACAACTGCAACCAAGAAAGACCTGTAGTCCCAGCTACTTGGGAGGCTGAGACAAGAGAATTGCTTAAACCCAAGAGTTTGAGGTTGCTGTGAGCTGTGATGCCATGGCACTCTACCGAGGGTGACATACTGAGGCTCTGTGTTAAAATAAAACAGAATAAAGGGTAGTTGAGCAGGTTAAAATGGGCATAAAGCAGAAATTGTGCAGGTGTAAAAGGAAAAAAGGAAGGACTGGAAAATAAACTTTAAGTAGGAAGAACACTAATATGATGTTCAGTCTAGAGGGGTGGAATGAAAAGTCTTAAAAATTTAGACAGGAAGATTCATCTGCATAATTTTATAATCCAGGAGAGTCTGTGAATGTACTTAATGAGAAAGGAGATCAAACTAGCACTAAAGTAAACTGGATGAGAAGAATTCCAAAGCAGGAGTTTAATCATGGGATTAAGATACTAAGAAGATTGGTCAATCTTCTCTAGGAATCGTCCTTCCATTCTACAAGAATCCCACTTTCAGCAAATTCAGTTGGCTGCACCTCACAATTGTCTTCAGACAACTGGGTATGAGGGAATCACATTGTATACTGGAGTCACTGTAAGTTCATGGGCACCAGCCTTAACAATGACTTTAATGTTATCTGGTAATTTCCTATTTTCCTATAAGCTGTCTCATTTTTCATAATGAGTAATTCAAACGATCTCCAATTTTCTTAAAACTTTTGACACTCCTGCTGTTCCCCAGTCACACTGAGCAGTGCTATCATTTACTTCACAGAGAAAATGTGTGTCCTTACCTCAATTTTTTGGTACTAGGCCTCAAATTTTAACTGCGTATACCCATCCTATTCTCCTTACTTAATTATTAGATTTCCCTCCACAAATAACAAAATTAATCCCTCCCTCCAACCACATCAGTGATGCTTTCTGCCTTGTGTCCCAAACTGTATTGCCCACCCTCCCAAATCTGCTCCTCTTCTAATGTTCCTCCACTCAGTAAGCCAGGACCCTGGAAGTCATCCTTGACACCTTCCTCTCCATTTAGTCTGGTTATGTTCTATATTCTAAATATCTCTTGAATCGTTCTCATTATCTATCTCTTCTACCACTACTACCGCTTGTCACCAATTCTAAGAGCCTGACTGGTCTCTTGATTTCCAAGCTCATTTCTAATCTATACCACCCTGCAGCCACCAGGTATCTTTCCAAAATACTATAGTGGTATGTCACTTCTCCAATTTTATTTCCCATGGAATAAAATGTAAACTTCTTAGTACAAGTCCTAAGATTCCCTCATGATTTGTTCCTGCTTTCCTTTCTAATGTATTTGTAGCCATTCCACTGCTTCATGCTTTGTAACAAGCATCTTTAGACATTCTCATACTTGTTTCTTTTGCCCAGGAGACTCTCTACCCTCACTTCAACAGGTCCACCTCAAACTTTCAATGTCATTTCCTTTGGAGGCCTTCCTAGACCAGGATTGGTGTCTGTACTATGAGCGTCTCTAACAAAACGTTCATTGTTCTTTGTTAATTTAGCTGTATAGTTAGAAAGCAGGACTCTGTCTATTCACTTTTGTGGCCCAATACCAAGCACAGTCTCAAAACTCTGCAGTCATCAAAAAAAAGTTGAATAAATGAAAAGAAATATACACTAAAAAGAAATAAAAAAATAAAAACAAACCATTAATAATAGATGTACTCTTTTACCTGGAAAAGTCTACACAAATAGTTCCTATAGATTTTCATTAAAGTTAAGAAGTGCAACATTTCATTGCTTTTGTAGGTAAGAATGAGATCCTTTAATATTGGAAGCTGTTACAATGGAAGATATACTGTGATTTAATGGCTTTTGTGTCTTTTGTATTATTTCCAGGCCAGAAAGGTATAGATGGGGAATTTTATTACTCCTGGAGACATCTGTGTCCTACATGAAAAAGAATAGTGTCGAAAAGCTAGCCTAAAAGCAAGATAGATTAATAAGAAATTTACCAAAAAGTCTTTGAGTGCAACACACACATACATACTTACACAAGGATTACATTTAAATGGATACTACAAAATTAGAAATCATTACAAATAAACAAAAAAGAAACTATAAATATCCTAAGATGATCTACCAATTCAACTCCATCCCTATTAAAATACCAACATCCTATTTTCAAGACTTGGAAAAAATGATGTTGCATTTTGTATGGAACCAGAAAAAAACACGTATAGCTAAGGCAGTTCTTAGTAATAAAAACAAAACTGGGGGTATCACCATACCAGATTTTAGGCTGTACTACAAGGCAATAGTGGTCAACACAGCATAGTACTGGCACAAAAATAGAGACATAGACATTTGGAATCGAATAGAAAACCAGGGAATGAAACCAACAACTCACAAACACCTAATCTTTGATTGCCAAACAAGAATGTACAATGGGGGAAAGACTCCCTATTCAATAAATGGTGCTGGGAGAACTGGATATCCACATGTAAAAGACTGAAACTGAACCCACATGTTTCTCCACTCACAAAATTTGATGGATAAAGGACTAAAATTTAAGGCATGAAACAATAAAAATCCTCAAAGAAGGCACAGGAAAAACACTGGAAGATATCGACCTGGGGAAAGACTTTATGAAGAAGACTGCCATGGCAATTGCAACAACAAAAATAAAGAAATGGGATTTAATTAAACTGAAAAGTTTCTATACAGCTAAGGAGATGACAACCAACGCAAATAGACAACCTACATAATGGGAAAGGATATTTGCATATTTTGAATCAGACAAAACTTAATAACTAGGATCTATCGAGAACTTAAATTAATCCACATGAAAAAAGCCAACAATCCCATATATCAATGGGCAAGAGACATGAATAGAACCTTCTCTAAAGAAGACAGATGAATGGCTAGCAAACATATGAAAAAATGCTCATCATCCCTAATTATTAGAAAAATGCAAATTAAAACCACCCTGAGATATCTTCTAACCCCAGTGAGAATGGTCCACATCACAAAATCTCAAACCTACAGATGCTGGTGCAGATGTGGAGAGAAAGGAACACTTTTACACTGCGGGTGGGACTGCAAACTAATATAACTTTTTTGAAAAGAAGGAAGTATGTAGAAACCTTAAGGAACTCAACCTAGACCTCCTGTTTGATCCTGCAATCCCATTACTGGGCATCTATCCAGAAGGAAAAAAAACTTTTATTATAAAGACACTTGTACTAGACTGTTTATCACAGCTCAATTTATAATCGCTAAAATGTGGAAACAGCCTAAATGCCCCTCAACCCAGGAATAAATTGGCAAGCTGTGGTATATGTATACCAAGGAATACTATTCAGCCATTTAAAAAAATGGAGATTTTGCAGCATTTGTATTAACCTGGATAGAGGTGGAACACATTATTCTTAGCGAAGCATCACAGGAATGGAGAAGCATGAATCCTTTGTATTCAACTTTGATATGAGAACAATTAATGTCATGGTGGGGGGTGGGGGAAGGGGAGAGCAGACAGAGAGAGGAGAAGGAGTAGAGGAAAAGAAAAAAAAAAAAAGGAAAATAGTGACTAATTCTCACATAAATTGGATTTAATTTTGACCAAAGTACATTATTTGAACAATAATTTTTAATTCAATTTCTTAATATGTTGTTCAGGATATTGCATCCTCATTTATAAGTGGAATATGCTTATAATTTCCCTTTATAATAATATATTTTTGCCAAATTTAATATCAGGTATATCCAGATGAAGTAGAATGAATTTGAAGTATTTTTTCTTTTTCTATTGTAAGTTTTGGCATCATCTGTTTTTTGAAATTATCTTCTATTTTTATTTATAAATATTTGTTGTTTATTTTTTGAGATTTTGGAAAAAAATAAATAAATTAAATATCCTAAGATGACTTCAATACACACTCAGTTGCATTTAATTGTTTTTCTAAAGAAGAAAAAGAGCAGCTGGGCTTATAATAATAATAATGATAAAAAGGTACTGATGACTAGCCTTTTAAAAAAGTGTCTGAAATGTTCATTCAAGGCTGCTATTCATTATTTATTCAGAGCCTGATTGTCAGGCTTGAAAAGCAACAGCGATTACTGATGCATTCTAGAGAACATAAATAAATTTGTTCTTGGTGCAGCAATGAATAAGAGAGGAAAAAACTTATTCTTTGTATTACAAAGGTCCTATGCATTCTGTTTCTGTAAGATGCTTTTAATTAATTGTAAGTTATATGCAACAATTTACAAATACCACAATTTGATATTTCTTTTCATTAGTTCAACACACCAAAGCTATCTTTATTTATTTATTTTTTTATTTTTTCTGAGACAGAGCCTCCAGCTGTCACCCTGGATTGAGTGCCGTGGCATCACAGCTCACAGCAACCTCCAATTCCTGGGCTCAAACGAGTCTCTTGCCTCCGCCTCCCAAGTAGCTGGGACCACAGGTGCCCGCCACAACGCCCAGCCATTTTTTGGTTGCAGTCGTCATTGTTGTTTGGCGGGCCTGGGCTAGATTCAAACCCACCAGCTCAGGTGTACGTGGCTGGCGCCTTCGCCCATTGAGCCACAGGCGCCGAGCCCCAAAGCTATCTTTAAGCCGTGATATTGTATGATTAATATTTTGCATTGGTTATTTGCAGTTTTTTAATAAGTGATGTTACAGAGATAATGGATTCTAAGTAATTTTTAAACTATTTAGGAGCTTTAAATAATTTATTTTACACTTGTTTCAGTTAAGGGAAATGTGTTTTGTGTGTGTGTGTGATTTTTTTTTATTGTTTGGGATTCATTAAGGGTACAAAGAATTAGGTTACACTGCTTGCATCTGTTAGATAAAGCTGGTGTCAAAATAAATGTATTAAACTAAAAAATGTAAAAAATAAACAGCAGTGGCATGTTTTTACTAAGGGCAAAGTTAAAGCTGTGTTTTGAAAGTAATTCATGAGAATTCCCATTAAATCAAAACACTCCATCAATTTTGTTCTCTGCCTTAAAAGGTGATTTCAGAAATATTAATAATTTTAACCTTTTGGCAAAGTTAAAATTATACTATACTTTCTATTTATTAAAACACACACAAACTGAGTTTTGACAAAATTAGGAATGGTTTTATATCAACTATGTTACTGAAATTAGCAGAAAAAGAAATTTTAAACAGAAGCAGTGCCTGGGAAGAAAGACTTTTAAGAGCCCTGGTGGACAGGGAAAAAAGGGTGGAGGGGTATTTCTAAACCTGATTATAAGAAGAGATATTGTGAGTTGACTGTTTCAGACAATACTCCTGCTGTCTTGTCTAGTGATCTATTTGGCAAAGTTCAAATAGGTAATGACTGTGATGCAAATGGTACGGTATGAGGAAAGCTTATAATAAAAGAATTATGGAAATTCAAAAAGCATATGAATTCCAGTTGTGGTAATCAGAGACAACTTCATGAAAATACAAATGTGAGATGGTTATTAAAGGGTAGGGATTTCTAAAAGTGGAACAGAGCAAGGTGTTTCATAATTTATAGAACACAACCCAAATGAACATTATTCTTACCTTTTAATAAATATTTATAACATGAAAACACTTTGGAAGTCATTTCATCTGCTTCAATTGATCATAAGTTATGAAAAGTAGTGATGATAGCTTAAGATGTCTTGTAAATCTGAAGCTTACAAATATTCCTTACTTAGGAAAAGTTATAGGGAAACTCTTTTTCCTGCTACAATAACTGTTTCATCCTAAACAGCACTGCTCATACCTACTTCCTTCTCCCTCTTCAGTCCCACCATTATGGGGAAAGAGAAGAGGAGAAAAAACACTGTCACAAAGGCCAAAGGGATTGAAAGCTTCAAGGAGGGAGAATAAATATAGAGTAAAGATTAAATGACTTAAGGACTAAAAAGCATTCATTGAATTTGGCAATATGGAAGTAAATGAGTAACCTTAACTAAAACAAATGAAGCCACTTGTATCTCATGGCATACAATTCATTTTTTCTGATTCTATGCTTGTGCAATGACCTTGTTGAATAGTAAAATAATAAATAATTCAATAGGAAGAAAGTCATTACCCAGTAACTTTCATTCTTCTTAGGCTATTAAAACTGACCATTGAACAATCTGTTCCAAAATTCCCTCAGCAAGTTAAGATGAATATCTAGGGCAAAATGTTATTTTGATTTTAAAATGGATACTATGTATTTGGCTTCTTCAGCCTGCAGATATTTTATCTTCAAGGAATGTTCTGAAAAAAAAAAAACAAAAAAAAAAATCTATCAAACTGTTGAGGATATACACTATAGGGCTTTCCTAATAAATATCTACTTCTATTACTATGAAAATCTTCACCAGTTTCCTTTTATATCATTTTTAACTGCTTCAACACCAGTACTATTATGTTCTGGTTACCTGGCCACCATTGTGCTTTATAAAAAATATGTACTAGTTGCTGCCTTTGGCCCATAGCACACTTAGGAGCACAGAGTTTGTGCCATATTTTCTCAAGTTAAATTTGAAAATATACATTTTCATGAGGTTGGCAAGGAATCTCAAATGATTATCTAATCTCTTATTCTAAGCTAAGCTACCCAGAAAAAAAAATCAAATCTTTTGCTTATTAAAAGTCATCAGAAAATGTTTATGTCCAAATTGAATTGGTACAATTGAACTTGGCTCATTATTCCTATTCTACAAAGATTATTGTTCACTACCTAGATGTTTAAATAACCACTAAATTACTAAATTACCAAGTAACCTCATGTATTAACTTTCTATTGCCACAATAATGCATAAAATAACATACCTCAAAAACTTAGGTATAAGCCAATAAGCATTCATTTTTTCTCATGAATTTATGGATTAGTAGATTGAGCTGGGCTTATCTTGGCCAGGCATGCTCATTTATCTACAACCAGTAGATAAATGAGCATGCCTGGTGAGCTTTGGCTTGGCTGGTCTAAGATGGCCTCAACTAGAATAGCTCTCCTTGAGATTTTTTTCGTTTTCTTTTTTTTTTTTTTTTTTTGCAGTTGTTGGCCGGGGCTGGGTTTGAATCCACCACCTCCAGTATATGGGGCCAGCGCCCTACTCCTTTGAGCCACGGGCACCTCCCACTCTCCAAGAGATTTCTGTCTGCAGGATAGCCTAGGCTCATTCCCAAAGCAGAGGCAAGGAGGGAGGGAGATGAGGAGAGGGAGAGGGAGAGAGGGAGGGCGAGAGGGAGGAAGGGGAGGAGAGACAGTGAGAGAGTGAGAGAGAAAAGAGCTGTAGCTTACAAGGCCTTTCGAGGCCTAGGCTGACAGCTGGCACAATGTCACTGTTTCCAGTTGCTATTGACCAAAACAAGTCTCAGGGACACCCAAGTTCAAGGGTGCAGGAACAGAATTCACTTCTTGATGAGAAGAATGAACCAGAAATCATATTGCAAAAGGAGTAGACAGGTGACTGAAGACCGTAGTCACTTTTACAAACAATCTTTCCAAATTTCATTTAGTCTTTAAGTAAGCTGATATTAATGGTGTTTGGACTGTTACAAATCTGGACTCTGTAAACATTATTTCATTTTATCATTATAAAATATAATTTCAAGAGCACTGCTAAACTGAAATCAAGGTATGCTTAAATTAGATGGCAAGTTGAGGTTTTTAAGATCACAAGAGTTGAGAAAATGGATTTTGTGACCTTAGGAAAAAATGACCTCACATATTAGAAAATATGAATCTGTAAAAACTAAGAGGAAATTACATAGCTTATGTTAAATTTTCTTTTACTATCTATGTATTTAGAACCTACTTTATAGTATTTGATAACTATCAGAAATCATTTTATTAAAAGAGCAACACTCACGAACTTTTAAAATGAACCATTTATTAAATCAGATTGTTACTCTTAACAGTTATGTAAGTTACATGTATAAGTCAGAGTATTTCACATGGAAAATTTTTAAACTCCTATAGGCAAGCAAAATTGTATCACACAATATATAAGTAGGAAGAGGGTACTGCTAAACATTCAAATAAGGCAATTATTTAAAAACCATAAAACAATAATTAAAAAAAAATTCAAGCATTCCTTTAAGAGAATTCAACACTACAAGCTAAATGTACTTTCTGAGTGGATTCATATAATCAAGGCAGTGTTTCTTCTTTTAAAACATCAGGAGATAGAATAAGGCTCATTGATACAGCTGCCCTCAAGATTTCAATCTCAGTTGCTTTCTTGAAATTAAAATTCACGAAGTGCACAATTAAGTTATTCAAAAAACTGAATCTGCTACTCTAACAACAGCTGTCCATGCTTAATACTTAGTGATTTATTTGATCAAATTATGTCTTTTCAGTGAAAAAAAATAAGATAAGCCACTGTAAAACATTTAGTTTGAAGTTATGCTAATGTTTTTCTTAGAAATCAAAAATTATGGAGGAAAAGTTTTATTTATAAGGAAAAGAAAGCAAAACACTAGAATGATCAAACATTTTCAGAGAACAAGCACCACGAAGGACATCTGCATTCAGTTTTGTAGTATTTATCAACGCATTTTTTTTCTTACTCCAACCAATCTACTTCATCAAATTCTGAATCGTCTTCTGAATCACTATATTCCACAGCAATCCGGCGAGACAGAATGGTAGCAACGTCATTCTCAATGCGTTCGTGTTTAGCTTCCTGTTCACGCTGCTCTTCTACTTTGCGTAGCTGAATACCTGATGCAGCAAATCCAAAATATTCATTTTAAACCAAAATACTAGATATTATTAATCTGTCTTGAGAAGAATCGGGTACACATGAGAAACGTTAATAGAGAAATAAAAAGATCTAAAATTATATTTAGAAAGGAATCAAATCATTCATTATGTTATCATCTGTGATGCTAGTTGATTAAGCTTACCACATATCACAGTGGATATCTACAGTTTATTTACCCATCATAGTCTACTGTATTTCCCTACTTACCACCCCCCTAAAAATTTAATCAAGTAATACATTTCTTTTATTACCTCTATGGTCAAATAAACAATGTTGAATGTATTTTCTGCATTTTATTATCGCCCATACTTGAGGGAAAGGCACTATTATTCACTCTGCTCTCTTAGTGTAGTTACCTAGGAAATCTTGACTGAATAAATGAGCATGAGAAGTCTTTCTAAGGGAGGAACCTTACTCCTTTAAAGGTATCTAGTAGAGCAAGTATCACCAAATACCTCAAATAAACAGCCTGAAGAATGAAGAAAATACTATTTTAAAGGAGTTAATACACATATTAAGCATAATACAAAGAGTTTTAATTAAATTTTCTGTAACATTTAAGTCTGAGATTTTAAATTTCTCAAACATTCTAAGAATCCCTATGAAGTTTGAAAGTGAAATGATTAATAGTGATATATTTTCTTGAAAATGATTTAAAATATACATGGGACATAGATTTACTTTCTAAAGACTACTTGTACAAAAACATGATTATCTAAAATTTTACAAATGAAGAACACATTACTGTCTTAAATATTTAGAAAGTTTCCAGTGTTACTACAGCAATGTTTTTCATGGATCTGAGAAAATTACCTTTTCGTATTGCTTCCAGTAGGACACTCCTGGCATCACTGATTACAGGTAGGGTTGATGGATGACGCTTTGGCTCAGAAGCAGGTATAACTTGTGATGGAGGAGACGGAGGCATTAATGGAACATGGGGACCTGGGGCAGTGGATGGAGTTGGATGTAGCCCAGAAGGAGGATGAGTAAGAGCTGCAACTGTGACAGGTGATGATGGTCGAATGCCAGGTGGAGGTAGAGGAGGTGGTGGTGGGGGTGGAGGCAGCCCCTGAACTTCAGCTTGTGGGAGTGGATGAACTGGTACAGTCTCACATACTGGGGCAGCTCTAGCTACTGGTGGAGAGGGCTGTACTAGAGGAGGTGCGATTGGAGGAGGAGCTGGGTGGAGAACTCCAGGGGCAATCTGAAGAGGAGCTGGAGGTGGTGGTACTGCTGGAGCTTGCAAAGCAGTGGTTGGAGGTGGAGGTGGGGGAGGTACTGGTGGAGGAGGAGTTGAAGTCATTGAAGCTCTTAATGAGGAAGTTGACAAGGCAGATGGGAGAGGTGGTGGAGGAGGTGGGGGAGTGGGGCTCACAAACACAGGTGTTCTGCCTGTAGCTGGTGACTGAGGGCGATTTTCTATCAAACCTGTAGCAGAACTGAAATAATAAAGAGATCCTAGAAAGTTATTAAGAAAGAAAATCTAACCACACAAACCATAAATGACTATCAGTAACTAAATCACAAAAGATCCATTAACATCTTCCTTACGGAAATTTAAACTCTTCAACAGTATTTAGAAAGAAATGAGAACTAAAAGTACATCAACAAAAAAATTAGTAAGTGGTGCTTTGATTTGTAATATTCTAAATAATCTCATCCTCTTAAGCAACCTTCATATCCGCTCAGACATTTACTTTGATAAATAAAGTGCCCAGTTCTACATTGTGGTATGAGTTTCTGTAATGACTCAATAGTTATCACACTGAAATATCCGGGCAATACTTGTGACCAATACAATGCTGTATTTACACTAAAACTATTAAGATTCACCATATGTCGTTTTAGTTAAGTCAATGACAGCTAATTACAATCCACAAAGGGAAATTTACAGCTCTCTTTCTTCCTGAAGATGAAACATCAAGTGAGTAAATGATAGAAAGTTAGTTTTAACTGAAAATTAGAAATATGACCTCTATCTATTAGAAAATTTGTCCAGTAGAGAATATTTCTCTAATATTTCCCTATTGAAAATTTGTAATTTGGATAATAACTGATAAGACTAAGCTTCAGAACAGTTTTACTGAAATATTATTATAAGCGACTGTCAATTCTCTCTGAAATTCTTAAAGTACTTTCTTTAATATCAAATTAACATCCACAACCACACATCTTTGGTTCTCATTTCTTAGACCCTTAACACATTCTAAAAATTCTTAACTTTTCTTTTCTTTTTTGTTTTTTGACATTTATAATAGGTTTACTGTTATAATGTGAAAAAGGCTTTCTTTCTTTTTTTTTTTTTTTACACATATACATGTGTTTTTTTGGTTTCCACTTTTTGTGGAATTTAACTTTTATTACTACAATGCACATAAGCTTGACAACAATGAAACACACTTTAATCTTTAAAGTAAAGTTTTATTAGCCAGAAGAATGGGCCAGCTCTAGTCAGAGGACGGCAAATCACATCCCATAGGTCAAATCTGACCACTCCTTAAAACAGTTTTACTGAAACACAGACATAACCATTTATTTATGTACAGTCTATGTCTGCTTTCATACAAACATAAGCAGAAACTGTTTTTCCAGAAAACCAAAAACATTTACTATCTAGTATTCTAAAGGAAAGAACTACTAATACAAAACATCACACGCTTGTCCCAACGTACCTGATACAGGTGGGGATGGGTTTCGCATCTCCTGCTCCGTGCATTGGTGGAGGTGGAGGTGGCTCATGTGGTCTAACTAAGACCCTTTCCTCAGCTCTAGTCAGAAGCTCACTCATCTGACTAAATGGCAAGGCAGAAAGTGAGTAGGATCCATCCATATGATCCACATACGTCTGAGGTCTAAAAGAAATATATAGTATCAGTCTATTTTTCTTGAATAACTAGAGGAACAGTGTTCTACATGAAATAATATTTAAAATTGATCTGTTGAATGCCAATGTTTTAACTATTTATAAGAAAAATTTCTGAAATTACATTATAATCTTACTTTTAAAACAAAGAATGCTATTTACTTATTGATTTAGGTTATGATGATGCCATCAGTTATTTTATCATTTTGTATTAGAATAACAAATCATTTCACATAGATGAAAAATATTTCATATAAATTTTATAGCAAATTGTGTCTGCCTTTATTTCATTTTTTCTTTACAAGAAGATGCCAGTGACAGAAAAGCAGACTATGAAAACTGGAATTTTCTACTACTGGGGATATCTTTTTGCTTTCTTAAACCTTAAACCTAAGTGACTTTGAAAAGTCTTGCACCACTTGATATTAGCACTACAGAGATGGCTAGTGACATTAGTGACATTGTTTCTATCCTTTTGGTGTTTTCAAAAGTGCCAGGATACTCAAAAAATACCTGAGCAACCTAGTAACATGTTATGACTTAGATTAAAGACTTAAATAACTTAGATTAAAGCAAAATTTTAGATACCTTGAGCTTGCAAAGGTTTATAAATAATAAATGTATTTATTTATTATAGTGATTCTGAGGATAAAGTTAGGTTTAACACATGTATGCAGAATAAATCAGAAATTACTGTATTTACTGCTAGTGGGTTGGTAAGTACCTTAATTACTCAAGTATAGTAGAAATAAGGCTTAACTACAGATTCCTAACGTTCTTAATCTCAATTGTTTAATTTTTTCTCTTTCAATAATATAAATAGTACCTCTCAGATGTATACTTTTTCTATAATAGGTCAAGATATATTACACACTAAGGACCCAATTAAGTTATAGATATTAGGCCCTTTTCTATTCAAAATCACTATGACTATACCCAGATAAATATCTTCACAGAGTGATGCCAGTATAATGTGTTTGCTATGGTGGCATGCTACTTAGGATTCTTGGCCACCGAGAAAGGAAAATGACCTATTTTGTATTTCTGCAGAAGGGTATGAGTAATTTTCTTTGAAAGCCCTAATGTATGTATGTATAAGGTGAAGGATATGGTAAAGCAAGTAAGCCAGGGGGGAAAAAGAAACAAAATAGAATCCATTCTGAACTCCAGAGTTTACATGCAACAAATCAGTAATACTTTAAAAAAAATTCCAGATCCATAACAGAGACCCTCCTCTATTATGAAATTCTAGGGGACTCTGCCTGAAATATTGAAAGGGAGTTGAGACTTCTGAAAGCTAAAACAATGACGATAATCTATTCCAACCATCTCTTTTTCTATCAATGACAAAACTGAGGTCAAGATATAAAAATGTCCCCCATAAGACAGTAGGCTCACAGTAGTTGGGAGTTTGAAATCATCTTATAACAGGGCCTTCCAGTTCAACAGTTTAAGACCTAAGACTCAGAAGTACAGGTGTAATGAATAAAGCAAATGTTTTATCATTAATTTTTTAAAACAACAAAAGAAATGAAACCTTGTTTCAAAATGAGAGGCTGGGCCATTAGCAACTTCAATATGCTTATGTAAGAGATTAGCATCATCCTCAGCCAGCTCTGGACCTTGGGCCAGCTTCTGCCATTCTCTCCGCCTGTCGTGAGGTGCTCTTGGCACTTTTTCTGGTTCATGAGGACGATCTAGATTTTTCTGCTATAACAGATGTATTGAAACAAAGCCAAATGCTGAAATGCTAATGTTTAAAAAGAGGTTATAACAATCAAAAGTCTAACATCAACATTGTCATCATAATATAGTAAAAGTAACACAAACACAGTTCACTTGTACATTTAGAGTTTAATCTTAGCTAGTGTGCTATAATCTCAGTTTCTTGTTATATTTTTTAATCCCTAATTTGATCTGATGAATTATATGTAGTATATCTAAATAATAAAATTTAAGTCCTTTCAGATGAAAAAAAAATTCACCAACCCTTGTTCCAATATCTATTGGTTTGAAATTTCTACCATGAATGGCACTAACACAAACCAAACATAACTAATGTTATATGATCCAGTTAGCTAGAAAACATGTTAGAAAAATCTACTTATCCAATTAACCCATAATAACGATGTCTCTCAATAGAAAACAGTCTTTAAACAATAAAACAAAAAATGATTCAAATAGGGGGCAAAAGCATAGAAATGTCTAGAGTAGATGTAACAAATTCGAATGCCAAAGGGCCCAAGCAGATACAATACATGAATAAAGCCAGTCAGGAGTAGGATGGGGCATGCAGTTAACTAGATAGACATGCCCATCTATGGCATTCCAGTTAAAAAAACTTGGGAGCACACAAAACATTGTCTGCTGGCAGTATCTGGGCTAGCCAGTCACCAGTTTGCAAATGCTAGCTAGAACACTGGTTTATCATCTAGCATAGACGATGATAACATGAGGGCATCTTGAGGACGGGGAAAGTAGAGATATAACTACAGGAGGAACAGAGGGATGATGAACATAGACTTTGCCCCCTTCATAATTCGGCCTAAATCCAACTTTGCTTCCTCCTTAGATCTTTTCTGTCACCATTAACATGAAATAAAGCTATCCAAATGAATTTTATTAGAAAGTAGAAAATGATTAACACAGAAGAAAGATAACAGAAATTTTGTGAGAATATGACTTTCTAAAACATTTAAGAAATATTTAGGATACTCTGTGACAAGAAAATATTAGCTTAATCTACATCACCAATATCTGCACAATGTTCCTTTTTTATTTCTTATCAGAATGCTCTACTCTTCCCTGGTCCACATAATTCCTATTTGTTCTTCAAGCTTCATTATAAGCTTTCTTGGAAGTGTTTATCAGTGCTGTTTGCCAGCTAAAGCAGTTGCTACTTTGTGTTACTTAAACCTCATGCAAACCTTCACTATGGCATTTATTATCCCACACTATAATAACTTAATTGCTCATCTGCTCCCCATTCGGCTGTATAGTTTTAAAGACTTCAGTATTTGATTATATGAATCCAATAAAATAAAATGTCAAAGTACAAAATTAGTAAAGTTCCATATATGCAACAAAGGTCAAATGTAGAAAACTTCAAATGTTTTGAACCACTTGTAATACCTTTTGCTTCCTCTTTTCCTTCCTCTTATCCTCTGTATCTTGCAACATTTTTTCTTTCCACAGATCAAAGAAATATGAAGGGTTGGTATAAAATTTCAAACCTTCTTTACCATCATCTCTGAAATGTACAATATTAATTGAAATGCATATTAGTAGAGTTAGAGAGCCAACTGGAACAGAATTTTACTAAAATTTTTATTCTCGTAATAAAACACGATGCTAAAATATTGCCAAAATTAGAATATTGCACCATGGGTCGGCGCCTGTGGCTCAAGGAGTAGGGCGTCAGCCCCATATACCAGAGGTGGCTGGTTCATACCCAGCCCCAGCCAAAAACTGCAAAAAAAAAGAATATTGCACCAATAGAAAATTTCTCCCAAATCAGAAAGGAAACTAAGAAAACCAGATGTTCTTCTGAGTAGATATTAATAATTTAAAGTAGACCTGGACAATTTTCATCCCTAACTTCTATGGAATATCAATTTTCTAAAAGCTCTTGGGGAAATTCCAATAATTACAAATGGTTCTACCAAACATAAAACCCTGATAAGACTTCATTTAGAATAGAGAAATTTTGTAGTTTTTCCCCATACTCTAATTTACTTATTATCTTACTAAATCTAAAAGATATCATCTAATAGTCATGTTAACATTCACATTTATATCCAATGACCTGACTTACAATTTCAAATAATGATTTGAATATCATTTTATTCAGTAGCTGTGTTGAAGATCTCAAACTGCCCATGTAAATAAATCGTGTGAAAAGATTCTGAAGGCTGAAAATTTCCAGATTTTATTTTAAATAGTAAAATTTTTTAAAAATAGATACTACATTTTTAAAATAGATACTACAAATTCATTACATAAGAAGTTAATATATAAAAAAAAATTGTAACATTCATTTTGTTAATAGGGTGGAATTCTGATCTCTTTTTAATTTTCTATTTGATTAAAAATTAAATTAAAAGGACAATAACAATCCCTATCTGTTCACATTAATAAGTTTGCCAGGAGCTTTTCTTAATAATATATATCAAAATAATTCCCTTGAAAGGGCCTGTCTTTTGTATCCCAGAACCTTAGGATCTCACCTAGTGAATAAAGCAAATTTTTTCTAAAGACAGTGGATAGGAAGGACTCTGTGTGTTGGGTATAAGCTCAACGCAATAAAGAATGTTTGGAGATTTAGCACTTAAATAATAAGTCTGAAGAAAATACCAAGCCCTCTTATTTGTTAACTTACTGACCTATAAGGAGTGAGTATATTGAGAGGTGGAGGCTGTTCACAAACATCATATGTCTCCTGTAACGGAATGGGCAAAGTCTTGCGATCAAAAAGCTGCTGATCTTGAATTGTAGAACTTCGGAAAGCTTTTCTCATTGTTATATCTTGCAAAGACACTAAAACAAAAATCAAGAATTAATTTTATTTTATTAAGAGGATTTAACATAAGAACAAATTAATATACTGTACTGAATCTGTTTAACAGTCTGCATGGCTCGAGAGGCTGTGACCTTAGCGGCTATAAACCAGAAACTATATTTTAGATATTTTTTGTTTGTTTGTTTTTGTCTTTGCAGTTTTTGGCCGGGGCTGGGTTTGAACCCGCCACCTCCGACATATGGGGCCGGTGCCCTACTCCTTTGAGCCACAGGTGCTACCCTAGATATTTTATCATTATATTTACCCCCAATGATTCTGTGCCTAATTTTCCAATCAGATGGATTTTAATACTACATTTGATATCTAAGGCTCAGAAGACCCCAATGACACCTGAAATATACCTGTATTTCTCACCAAATACATCTTTTCTTTTCTTTGAGACAGAGCCTCAAGCTGTCACCCTGGGTAGAGTGCCGCGGCATCACAGCTCACAGCAACCTCCGACTCCTGGGCTCAAGCGAGTCTCCTTCCTCCGCCTCCCAAGTAGCTGGGACTACAGGTGCCCACCACAATGCCCGGCCATTTTTTGGTTGCAGCCGTCATTGTTGTTTGGCGGGCCGGGCTGGATGCGAACCCGCCAGCTTAGGTGTACGTGGCTGGTGCCTTATACCACTGAGCTACAGGCGCCAAGCCCATCTTTTCTTTTCTCTACCTGCCAACCTGGGCCCCCACCAACTTAGACTCTCTTCATCTATGATTTTTTTTCTAGTCTCCCTTTATTCCTCCTTTTTTTTTTCAGTAATTCTGAAAAGAATTACTTATGGTGGCATTCTGTGCTAACCACACCATTGACCTCTACACTGTATCTACTATAAATAACACACTTGTACTATAATGTAAAACAAATTTTACTATAAAGAAAATATTTTCAGGTAGTGGGTAATCTATATTATTATCTATTTCACTAATCTTTTATCTGTACTATAAGAATTTCTACCTAACTATAAGCTTTTGAAGACTAAAACTTATACATTAGTAATTCCCAGCAACTATCATAACCTCATCACATATATATTTACACAATTTAAAAATAACACTTTACTCATTTTCTTGTGGACTTTTCATGTTATTTGCATGAACAATTTCATGATATTAAAAAATTAGGTAATTTCTTATATATTTAATATAGCCTTAACTATACAAATGCTCCCTACCACTTAAAGTTATACTAAACAGTCATAGCAATTCTTAAATTATTCTTCTCCTTAAAATATCTCTATCACCTTCACACATACAATATACTCAATATGAACATTTGGACCTATGGGACAGGTGGAGCAATGAAGGTGTCTTTGCAAGTGACATACCATCACTGCATTTCCAGCAATTCCCTTGCTGCATGATTTGTGACAAAAAAATCAGAGAAGAGTTTTTTGCTACTATCACTAAAAAGTGCTGTGAGAGATTCAGTATTTAATGTATGTAATGTACATATTATATGTGCTAGATGTTTTTCACTAATTTTCATTTTAAATCTTTACAATGATTCACCAAGACAGGAAGTATTATTCCACTTAAAAATAATACAAGAAAGCCAAGGCTAGGAAGTTTATAACTGGCCAAAGTTATAAGGTTAATTAGCAGTAAAGCCAGAAAAGAAAAAACTCAGTTCTGTCTGCCTTTGCAGCTAATCCTTTTGCCACATACCACATGCAGTGTTCTTAGGCTCCTGTCCGAAGTGATCTGTGTTTTATGCAGTCAACATGGATCAATTCTTGCCATTTGTCCACTTCCCTTATTAGTTGAAAGTATGTAACTAAGAAGAAATCTAGTGTTTAATTTCTTAAAACTTTTTTGGCAAAGTGCAGGATGGACATAAAGTGCATGTGCAATTTAAAATAGTTTAACATAGTAAACTGCATATGAACTTTATGTCCACTTTGTATATAAAAAAATGTAAAGTAATAAGAATGATAGTACTATTCTACCTTCAACTACTCTCATTTGTCATTTATCTTATTGTTAACAGACCACTGTGACAAAGCCCTTCTATTTGTTAACATTAACACCTGATATTACTTAATCAATACCACATTGTAATTTAACACCGTAATAATAGTATTATTTTGTTTGAACTCCCTGAGTTTCAAGATCTAGGTTAAACAACTGAAAATTCCTTCTCTAAAACATCCCTGAACAACTTCAAATTAAATAGTTCAGCTTTTAGACTTGAATTCTTCCCCACTGCTCCATATATTTCTAAAAGAAGCTAAATACAATTCTGATGGTATAGTTGTTGATACATTAACACTTATTTTTTAATACAGATGCTTTTATGTTATTTATTAGTACCTGTATTTTCACTTTCAAGTTCAGTGGTGGTGCTAAGATATTTATTAAAATGTAATAGTATTTTGAAACTGTTAATTGCTAAATGTTAATATTTATTTTTGTTACACAGGAGAACTATCTGTGTATTTCTGTATCATTAGATGATGTACACTTATAACTTAAATACTTCAGTTATCTAAAAGAGAAATTTTGGCTATAAATTATATATTTGAATGTATGGCCATAAAATATTTGTCCACCACCAGCAATGATTTTATTTCAAGAATTTCATAAGGTATAACCAATGTCCATGGGCATGTTTTAATGGAGACCATCAAGAAAGACAATTCACAGGAGAAAATATTTCTAAATCATGTATCTGATAAAGAACTTGGATCCAGAATATATATAGAATTCTTACAACTCAACAACAAAAAGACAAATAATCCAATTTATAAATGGACAAAGGAACTAGACATTTTTTTCCAAAGAAGATACACAAATGGCCTAGAAGCATATGAAGACACTCAATACCCTTAGTCATCAGAGAAACATAAATAACCCTGTTACAACAGGAATGAACCTTTGGGTAAACAACCTGAGGCCCACAGGTGCATGCTAATTTTTGAAGAATACTTTTTTGCTTATCTGTGGTGTTGCATATCATGAAAAGTATGCATGGACCTTTTCTTGCTAATCAGCTTTTGTTAGTGTTTGTGTATTTAATGTGTGGCCCAAAACAACTCTTATTCTTCCAATGTGTAGCAGAAATGAAAAAAGGCTGGACACCCAAAAGTTAAGTGAAAGAATCCAACCACAAAAGACTACATATTGCGTATTCGTTCGTATGAAATGTCCAGAATAGGCAAATCCATACAGATAGACAGTAGATTAGTGATTGCTCGGGGCTGAGGAGAAATGGAGAGCGACTGTTAATGAGTACAGGGCTTTTTGGAGTGATAAGAATGTTCTAGAATTGACTGTGGTATCAGTTGCATTAACTGTTGCATGTACTAAAAAACAATAAATTGTACACTTCAACTTTAGATGAACAAACTGCAAAGGGTTTGAAATATATCTTAATAAAGTTTTCATGGTTTTATAAAAAGTGCTGTGTTTTTTTTCTTGTATTCAGAGCTGTAAGGTTTTTTTCCTTTTTTTTTATTAAGTCATATATACATAGATCATGAGTGCATTTATGCATTTGTGGGATTCAATGTGTTGATTATTTGTACAAATTGGAGTGTTTACATCCTACTAATTAACACAGCTTTCACCTCATTTACTTTTAAGTTTTTATCTATGCAAGCAATAGAAACAGCATGGTAAGTATTTATTTACACATTAATCAGATTATTACACATTTGCTCTTTATTTACACATTAAATCAGATTATTTCAAAAGTAAATGTAACTAACACATCCATCATTACACTACATATTTTATTTTTTCCAGTGATATCCTTAATATTTTTATTGTTCAAGTTTAGGTCTATTACGTAATTTATATTTATACTAAAAATTATTCAACAAAAATATTTTGTAGAGAAGGTTATAAGAGATTTACATTAAACAATTCTCTATGGTAGATCAGAGAAAATAACAATGTTCTTTGTAGTACCATTTCTTTTGTTAAAAGAAAGAAAAAGAGGCACCTGAGAAACATCAACATTCAATGTATAGGGTCAAGGTCTGATTCGTACCTTTCCCCCTAGAATTTCCACTATTATTTTAGCCCATAGTGTGGTTTTTTTATCTGATACCCCTGATTCAATAACTTGGTAAAGAAAATTTCTGCCCCAAATACTGGTAATTTGTTTTTAAAATGTTCATTTAAAGTAGAAAGTAGCATACAATTAAATAACTAATTAGACTTTAGCAAAATGTACATACAAAAGCATATTAAAAGGAATTACATTCTTACAGACCCAAATCTAATGATTTGGGGTGATTTTAAAATAATTTTATTTCTAAGACAAAAGTATACAAATAAATTAAAAGGGAGAAAGGAAAAAGAGAATCAGAGAAAAAAACTATTGTTAAAATGTCTTCTTTATGTCAAAACATTAAAGCTGTCTAGTGTACAAAAAGAAGAAATAAAGAGTAGGAAAGAAAAGTCAGAAGAGTCATACTGATGGCATTTATACATAATTTACGGATGTATTAAACATGTACACCAAAGGACATGAGTAAAAAGATGTGTCATAAATTCATGGTTAATACTGTTCTTAAATGTATCACTCGTCTAACTTAAAATATATATGTAGAAGAAACATAATATAAATAAACTTACATTCTTCTTCCTTAGGATCAAGCTGTGTAACACTAACAGATAAACGGTCCACACGTTCTTGTAATGAGTTAACTCTGAAGGAAAAACTATGTGCTTCATTGAATAATTCTCCAAATATATCTTCAGCATATTTACCTAAGCAAAAATAAAACATATACCATAAAATTTAAATGTGATCAGAAATAAACACTGAATGATATAACATTTAAAAATGGTGTCCTGTTGAATTTGGCATTTATTTGAACTACATTTGACCCTTGAACAGCATGGGGTTGAACTGGGATGTTCCACTTATATACATGGACTTTTTTCAATGAACATATCAGAAAAATTTTTTGAGATTTGTGGCAATTTGGAAAAACTTGCAGATGAATCACAAGCCTAGAAATATAAAAAAAAAAGTTAACTATGTCATGAATGTATAAAATACATATAGATACTAGTCTACTTTATCACTTAATACCACAAAATATACACCAATCTATTATAAAAAGTTAAAATTAACCAAAACTTATGCATACAAATAGTTGGCTATACTTGGTGCCACTGTCGAAGAAATGTAAACAAATGTCAAGATCTAGTATTAAATCACAATTGAATAAAATTACAAATTATAGTATGGTGCTAATTTCATAGGCAACTCCTCCTGGTATCACAGTGAGCTCAAGTGTTGTTGCCACTATCCACTGAAATGCTGTGTGAGCAGTTCATCTCTCTAGTAAGTTGACGGTAGAAAGTATGGTTCTTGGATATTTTTTATTGTGTTTAGTCCAATACCATAAACCTTGAAAAATACCCCAGGACCCATATCTACTGCCACTAATGATTCTGGAAGTGTTCCAAAAAAGTCCTAACACTGTAAGAAAAAGTTGAATTACTTGAAATAGGTACCTATTTCAAGAGAGCTATAGCTGTGATGAATCCAGTGTAAGAACCACTGTGGGGGGAAAAAATGAAAAAGAGTAAAATTTATGAAGCAGTTACTGTAGCTATGCCAGCAGGCACCAAAACCTTATGGTTTTTGTGAAGTATTTCTTTATCTTGTATTGAAAATGAGTCTTTATGCAGATGCAGGATTGCTACAAGAAAGGCACATCTATACACTGATGAAAAAGCAAAGCTGTTATACAACAACTTAAAACAAAAGGAAGGTGGATGATCTAAAACTGGAGAATTTAATGCCAGCAAAGGATGGTTTGATAGTTTTGGAAAGAGGTTTGATGTTAAAAAATGTCAAGGTAACAGGAAAAGCAGCTTCTGCCAATCAAGTGGCAGCAGATGATTTCCCAGATGCCATTAGGAAAATCATCAAAGAGAAAGGGTATCTGGGTGGGCGGAGCAAGATGGCAGCCGAGTAACAGCTTCCTTGCGGCTGGGCATGGTGAGACTGGGGAGAGAGGACTTCAGGCCTCTCTGGCAGGCGGGATCTACCCAGGAACTTCCCCTTGGGAACACAGGGAGACAGCGTGAGGCTTCTGGACACCCTGAGGAAGGCAAAAGCGGCGGAGACTGGGCAAGTGGTTGCGTCTGTTCACTCGGTCTGATCCTGTTGGCGGCTGTGGGTGGGGCAACAGTGGGACTGCAGGCTGGAAAGGCCTTGCCTGTGAGCTGTTTCGGTTTCTTTTGGACTTGGCACTCGGTTGAACTGCCGTGGGAGAACTTGGGCAGGAGTGTGGGGGTTTTTGAGTATTGCCTGGGGCCCCAGACGAGGCCACTGAGCCAGAAAGAGCTGCCAGTATTTGGTGGTGGGCTGTGTGGAGCCATTGTGGGAGAACTGCTCTGGCAAGCTCCACCCTCAGGGTCGCAGAACAGGCATCGGGCGGGAGCCAGTAATCTAGTGACTGAGCAGATTAAAGGCCGGGACTGAGGCGCCTCGTAGCCTTAGCCCTCAGGGGCATAGGGCAAGATTGGTTTTGGCACACGGGGTAAGGGGATAGCCACTCAAGGAGCGATCCCAGCCACAGCGCTTTCCTGGGAAAGCTTCTGCCTAGCTCAAGTTAGCAATTTAAAGTGTCTCCTAAGTAGGCTAAGGAGGATTTAAGCTCTCCACCCTGCAGGGTTTGAGAAATCATAAGAAACACAGGATCACTCCCTACAAAGATCCAGTAAAAACAGAGTGATTCTGCCAGGGTCTGATCTGGGAGAGACACCTCCCCAACTCTGAGGACGGTCATA
>CAUYRH010008429.1:0-43715 GCA_963574655.1 Perodicticus potto
AGTATTCCTTCTTTTTCTATATTTTGGAAGAGGTTTAGTAGTATAGGTACTAGTTCTTCTTTAAAGTTTTGGTAGAATTCTAACCTGAAGCCATCTGGTCCCGGGCTTTTCTTTTTAGGGAGTTTTTTTATAGTTGATGCTGTTTCAGAACTTGATATAGGCCAGTTCAACTTTTCCACTACATTCTGCCTAAGTCTTGGTAGGTGGCATGCTTCCAAGTATTGGTCAATTTCCTTCAGATTTTCATATTTCTGAGAGTAAAGTTTCTTGTAATATTCGTTAAGGATTTTTTGAATTTTTGAGGGGTCTGTTGTTATTTCGTCTTTACCATTTCTGGTTGATGAAATTAGAGATTTTACTCTTTTTAACAGAACGGAGTCATAAATAAAGATCAATTACCAGAAATGTTTTTAAAGTTACATATATTTTTATAATTGAGCTACATGTGAACTGAGATTTACGTGTATTGCTTACTTTTGTAAATGCAAAAACTAAGGGGTTGTTGAGCCTTGCCCTGAATCTGAGTAACAGGAAGAACAAATTTGCATCCAAGTCAGTCTTGCTCCAAAGTCCACTAGCTTTCCACTGTATCATGCATGATTCTTTATTCAAGCAAAGCTGTTTCCACCCATCTGTCTGCTTTTGTTTGAAGCATTGATTTCTACTACAGATTGGTCTCATGAAATTTTGAGAGTTATGAATGCCAACCACCAACAGATCACTTTGAGATCCCCAGAACTAAGAAGCCCTACAAATTAGAAACTTTCTTTGAACCGTCAGTTACTTGGAAGTAGTGGCTGTCAGAACCACTAAACCAATGAATGCAGTAAAAACAACAATTTGCATTCTTAAAGCCCAAATAATGCCACCCGGAGTCTAAGGGAGATTTTTATGCTGCCATTAAAGCAAAGTATCAGCAATTCCTCAGGGAAAGGGGAAAACAAGAGTTCAAAGGACACATTAGCAAGTTTCTCAATTAAATGCCAAGCAGTAACACAACTTTGTTTCAGCATGCTCTTACTTAGTCACTTAATTTGTCTTGAAAAAGAAAAGCAACCCTCGGGGGGCATCAAACCTAATGCCTGTCTAAGCAGACGGAGCTAATGCTTTCTCAGAGAGGCTACCAGGCAATATATCTGATTATGTCTATTTCTGAACAGGAAAATTGATCAATTAAGGGAAAGGGGGGTCTGCAGAGTCAAGCACTAAAAACAAAAAAAAGCTACAGGCGAGACTCCTGCTGGTTGCTGATGAAAATTCCACACAAGAAGTTGGGTTCCAAATTGGAGTCCATGAGAGCTGTGTTCACGTCTGTCAAGCCAGAGTGAGGGAACATGTTGGGGAAAGATGGAACAAGAAGTGTTTTTTTAATTAATTTAGGGAATTGATGAATGAGCTCATGACTGGGACCTGAGCTCTGCTGTCCACTCTATCTAAAAAGGTCCATCCTTGGAGGACAGGATATCACGATGCCCCTTCTGGGCCCAGCATAGTGCAACACTGAGCTGAATGCTGCAGAAATCACTAGGCCGTGTGCACAGAACGTATCCAATATACACGTGCTGGTTGGATGACTAATATGTCTAAAGAGTTCCTTAAGAAAAATAGAGAAACACACACATATTTACACAGTGTAAGTATGCTATTCTGTGCTGTAGAAATAAGGACACTTTGTGCTTTGCCCAAACCATAGACAGCCAGGGTATATCATCTGAATGCAACGTTAAGGCTTCTTATCTATTTTAATCATTACCACTCATGAACATCCAGTACACAGTAAGCACTCAATATGTGCTTGTTGGATGATCAAATGGCCACAGAGACCTACAGTCATAAAGCTGGGAGCTGCATCCAAAGGTCAGTTATCCTAAACCCACCCACCACTAGTAAGCTGGGTGGTGGCATTGCCCTACACATGAGTACAGTCAAAATAGAAAATATCAGCAAAGACAGACAATTAAGATGAAGAAGCTATTGCTGGATCTACGTGCATACATGTTCATCTCTCGTGGGAGGTCTTTGGGTGTAAGATAGAATCTGCCTGGGACATCTGAGTAGACTCCTGCCGGTGGGGGACTGTGGAGGACAGGCCTGTGACTTCAGGGCTCTCTTGGGTGTGTCTTTCATAGGACATTCACACCGTATAAACCGAAGTTGTCCCTGCGGCCTTGTAATGAATCAATAAGACTCAGAGCTCATCTAAAACCACTCCATCCCTGGCCTCAAATAGTCAAATAATTAATTATCTCTCTCCTTCCTCATCAGTGGTTCACAATCAAGGCAATATTTAATTTTCCCTATCTGAATTTGTCCTGTATAAAGGACAATTTGCCTGGGTTAAGTGTTGAGAGACTCACTCCTGAGTCCTCCCCCTCCTCAACACAGGCAGCTCTGGCTGCTCCTGTCTTGGAACACTCATGCTCATTGTTCTAGAAAGTTCTTTTGTACTAAGCCCCAGAGAGTACAAGGCGCTGGGCCAAACCTCAAGTTGGTTGTGGGCTCTGTCCTCAGGGAGCTCATGCACCAAGAGGCTGGTCCCCAACACTGATCAAGTTACAGATCTAACATCTGGAGCAAGTGACTCACAAATTCTTCTGACTCTCCCAAGGGCTGTCGGCACCCACGGTGACACGGAATTTAGCAATCACAAAGGATACATATTCGTGAAAGGGCATCTTCCCTTTTCAGTGAAATCTGTGGGAATGGCCTCCCTAGAGTGGGGACAGGATTCGGTCACGGAGTCCCATTGAGGCCTGGGCTGAATGAGCCCCAGCCTCCCTCTCGCTCAGCACCGCCGGAACACAGTAGAACAGTCTGCGGCACCATATGGCAAAGGTTGGGGTCAGACAGATTAAAAAAAAACGTCTTCTTGCGCTGAAGAATGGTTAACAAACGTGTGAATGTAAATTCTAACACATTGTAAAACTGTGGCAAAACCAGCTGAAAAGAGACTTTACTTGTGGCAGGAAATCTGTTTTTCAGCTCCACCCCAGCCCTTCCAGTTCATTACAGGTATTGTGGAGAGAAAAAGGGATTTTGTGTCCTCTCTTGGCAATCTGCACCCTGCTCTTCTGCCAAATGATTTCTAATGACTTTTCAATGATGATTTAAGAGGTTTCGTGCCTGCAAGTTGTAAAGGATTTCGACTCTGCTCTCCCTCCTCCCCGTCCACCCACTGGGACGTGCTCACACACAGTCTCCCATCAGCTGAACCAGCTTTTGTCTGAGTCTCTCCCCAGCTTGCTCTCCAGGTCACACTGCCCTCTGAGGTCGCTAGATCAATCTAGTGGCAAGAGAAACCCCTGCGTAGCTCAATGGTTTACACAGGAATTGAATCTATGGCGATTTGTAAACGTCCTTGGTGGCAAGGCCACCCCTACCACCAAAAAGGAAACTGTCCAGAACCCCAGAGAGAAATTTGAAGAGAAAACCAACTTTCTCTCTTCAAGCTAGCAACTGTCACTTAAAAGCCACACACACATACACAAACACATAGGCATCCACAATCACACTATCCAGCAGCCCTTATTGAGACGCCCTGAATACCTGAGTCCTCTCCTTTGATACACAGAGTGTGAAACCGCAGAGTTAAGCAGAGAGTTCTAGGTGAGGTGCAGGTTAGGAGAAGTGCAGGTTTAGACAGCACAGGAACTGCTCTCTCTGAAACTCGCTCAGAAACCCCTTCCTATTACAGCCATTGTGGACAACAGTATGGAGGGTCCTCAAATGATAAAAATAGAACCGTCATCAGCAATCTGAGTGTGCATTCATAGGAAATGAAATCAGGATTTCTAAGAGATATCCGCACTCCCCTGCTCACTGCAGGACCATTCACAGTAGCCAAGATAGGGAAACAACCCAAGGGTCTAAGTGGCCATCAACCAATGAATGGGCAAAGAAATTATGTGTGTGTGTGTGTGCATAGTATAATATTCTTCAGCCATAACAGAACAAAAACCTGCCATTTGCAATAACATGGATGAACATAAAGAACATTGCAGTAGGTAAAATATACCAGGCACAGAAAGACAATGATGGCACGGTCTCTCCTACATGTCAAATCTTAAACAAAAAGAAGTCAAATTCATAGAAGCTGAGAATAGAACACTGGCTGCCAGGGGACGGAGGGTGAGGGTGAGAAATGAGGAGATATTGGGCAAAGGTTACAAGCTTTCTTCTATAAAATGAACACCTCTGGAATCTAATGTACAGCACGGGTGATGATGGATGGGTTAATTACTTTGACTATGGTGATCATTACACAATGTATACATGTATCAAGCCCTCACTTTGTACATCTTGGATACAGTCCATCTTAATTTGTCAATTAAATATTTTAGAAATGTAAAAAGTAAATCTCTTCCTCAACCAGGCATCCACAGCCCCCTCCTCCTATCCAGATCCTTCATCCTTCACTACCTGGCTAGGAGGCAGCAGCTGCAGAGCCACGTCTGACCACTGTGGGATTTACAGGCATTAGAAAGAGCCTCATTAGAAAGCATATCAGTCCCCAACCCCTTAGTCCCACCCCACACCAGGGGCTTGTCTGAACAAACAACACAAACTGGATCTCAGGACCCCCTCGCCTCAGACTGGCACCTTTGTTTGGTGCCCCAATCACAGAGCTCTGTGACCACAAGCGTCCTCCTCCATTCCCCATCACTCTTCCCTCTCTTCTCAATGTGACATTCTCCCTCATGCTGCGTTGGCTGCGGCCATCTGACTATAACAGACAGCCCTGGGTTCTAAGTGTCCCTGGACATAGGAGGTTGAAAGGGCAATCCCAGCTATCTCAGGTTATCCCAGAGGACCCAGTCCTAACAGGAAGCCCACATATTACATATGGAAATTACATTTTATTGAAAATATTATATTACTTTCATATTACATTCTATTGAATGTCTGAAAAAGACAGCTCCACACTTGGTTTTTCACCTGAAAATAGGAATGATAAAAAAAAAATCATCTTTTTTCTTTTTCTCTTCTGGAAGTGACACTTTGCACCTGTCATTTTTTTTTCCTCTGAGCACGCACATACTGACACTCCTCAGGGACTGTTCTCTATGTCCAGGGCCTGCCACATAACAGTGTATTTACTGAGGAATTAAAAATAATGGAGCTAGATGAGGTGATCCGTAGTTCTTACCACCTGCCCGGGTTCACTGCAGTTTTCTGGACAGTCTGTTCTTTGTTGTGCTTTGTCCTTTTTCCACTGATAACTCGGTGTGTTCTCACAACTCTGCTCTCCATGTTCAGTTTCATCTTCTGAGAAGAGAAAGGCAAACAAGATGACGTCTAAGGTCACGTTCCATTCTAAAATTTTCCCAATGAGTCATAAGATCTCGCATATATCATGTAAATAACACATGTTGCTGTAAACAGGAGATATGGAAAAGCCTATGCATGTATTTGCCACCCCCAGGATCAAAAATAAAATGGGCACATTCTCCTTCCACTGGGTTGGGAAGAGTGCTGTGGTGGGCAGGTTTGATGTGATCAAGATCCCGATGGGTTCTAGGCACACCCTGGGAGTTACTGAAAAACATTTTGCTTTCTATTTCCGACACACAAAAAGAAATGAGTCAGGTAATAGAAATTGATTGGAGTTGGTTTCCTTTTCTGGGATACATCAAGTTCTCTTATTCAATTGTCTAGAAGTGGGGAGAAAAGGTGGAGTGGAAATGAGCACTGCCCGTCCTGTTGGAATAGGGAAGTTGAATCTTTCACCCCAGAACCTTTAAGTTCTTTGAAGATCTACATCAGAGATGTGGCATTTAGTGTAGGAATTTCTGAAGTACCCAGCAAATCTTGTGAACCTCCCACACAATCAGTATAAATTGGTCAAGAAAAAATTAATAATCTTAGGTTGCCAGTAACAAGGTACACAATTATAGATGCGTATGGTAGTCGTAAGGGGTTAGGTAGAAAAAGGGAAGAAATCACACACGAAGTTGCATTTAAGGTGCAAATTATTTATTTATAAGAAAGCTTGGGAAATGTCTCTTTCCCATCACATTAATGATATTTGAATAGAAATGGAAACTTTTCAGCTCTTCAACAAGCAGCTTGGGACCTTCCTGAACCCTTCCTGCTCCTCTCTGCTCACCTCCTCAACCCCCAGGCAGTGACTGATGGCGGAGGGATAGGCACTGAGACAGACTCTTTCTTTGTTTTCTTAGATTCTTTTTCCTCTTTTCTTCCCTACAAGGGGAAAAAAAAATAGGCAAAGGGCAGTGGGAGGGGGTGTCTGTCCTTTCAAATGCAAGCTTCAGAAAGAAAGCTTTCTCAGCAGGGGATGGGGAATTGAAGTGTCACTCAAGAGCACTTTGGAAACATTTGCCTTGGACTGGGGGCGGGGAGGCTCAGCAGCTCCCAACACCTCATTCCCCTCGCGTGCCTTGGCCCAGTCCCAAGGCTGGAGCTTGCTGCCCTCCCTGGTCTCAGCTCCCCCATCTGACCCTGCCTCCCCTCTGCCTTCCAGCCTGCTACTGCAACAGGAGAAAGAAGCAGGGCTGAGGGAGGAAGGAGGGGAGAGGTCAGGCCAGCTTGGGCCGGGTGGGCCTGGGCAGGGCGTGCTCTGCGGTCTTGGACAAAAGCTTTCACAGAACGCTCTCGCCAAACTTCCAGCACTCCTGGAGGCTGCACTAATATTATTGCTGCCTATAATTAAAATACAAGCCTGATATAAAGAGAGTATTTCATTTAAAGGTTTGATAGAGGTGCATTAAAGATTCGTATCCATGAATGAAGTCATAATGGCCAAGTGACATATTTATGCCATGTACTTAGTTATGCCTTAGCTAACTCCATGATTCTAATTTATTTGCTGTAAAACACCATCCCCGCTGATGTGCTCTGCTGAGTCTACTTCTGTCAAATAAACAAACAGGGTGACATATAAATAACAAAGCCCATTGTGGAGAATAGCAATGCATTTCACCTTCCCTGTGACAAGCCCTGAGCTGCTGGTTCTTGCCCCCACCCCACATTGCTTCCCAGAAGAATCTGCTAGAGAAGCACCGGCCTCTCCCTTCCCCCCTTCCAATCAGCAAAGCAGCCTAATGTTTCCGACTCCTTTGGGATTCTGTGACCCCAAGTACATGCTCACGGACACTACTTCTGAACTTGTATCACCCTCATCCTTCTGACTCCATGACCATTAACGAGCAACTTATCAGTCACAAACATCAACCAGCAGAACCTGTATTGTCTGCCCACCAGTCACCAGAGCACTTACAATGGGTCAGGGAGGGGCTTAGAGTACATCATTTTTATGCCTTGGGATAATGCTGCAAATATCAATGACGCCATTCTGTGAATGTGAAAATTGGGAAGATAAACATCTTGGCCAAAGTTATGCAGCAAAGCAGTGATGGGGGGAACTTGGAACTCAGGTCTGCCCCTCTCCACTGCCCATGTACTTTATAGTACAGTACATTTTGCTGCTCAATGGAGAATAACAGTAACAGTGATAATAATAATAAATGGAGGGCTTTCCATGTTTTGGGCAACTTTTCAGTGCTTTGTATATAATCAGTCTTTTAATGAATGAGGCAATAATGGTTATTATACCCATTTTCCAGATGAGAAAACTGGCAGAGAGGTCAACTAATTTTCCTTGCCCAGAGTCACCCAGATAGTTAATTGTGAACCCGGTATTTGAACCCATGCAGTTTCTGTCCCAGAGTTCAGATTCAGGTTCAATATTTTGCTTACCCTGAAGGCTACTAATCAGACCACGAGTAGGCCTCCACAAAGAATCTGTGGCTTTTTCCAGAATTTTGAGAATTAGGGTCCAGGATGAGATAAAGGGAGCAGAGAGATACTCCCAGACGTGTGCAAAAGCACGTGCTGGATGTGTGGAAGGAATGTCCTAGGGCCTTACTGGAATGTCTCCTCTCCACCTGCCACTTCTCCACGTAACCTCTTGTTTCTTACCCTTTCTTTTTCCTTCTCACAGTTAGGCAGATTTTACAGGTTAAGAATGCAATCCTCTATAAGTCCTCTATAAGACTCTCCTTTTGTCAGGTACCAGCAGCAATGGGGCCCAGGGGCTACCTTCACTCCTGACCAGCTGGCTGCAAATTCAGGGATTCCTATTCCCCATCCACGTTCAATAATTTGCTAGAATGACTCACCAGAACCCAGGAAAGCACTTCACTTATGAGTACAGCAAAAAGATATAAATCAGAACCAGCCAAAGGGAGAGAGAGAGAGATAAAACGAGGTCTGGGAGGGTCCCAAACACAAAGTTTCAATAGTCCTCCAGGATAAAAGTGTGTCCACAAGGAAATTGCCAACGAGGAACACTCACTCAATCTTTGGTGTCCAGAGTTTTCATTGGGGTTTTATTATACAGGCATAATCAATTGAATTACAGCCATGTGATAGAACTCAATGTTCATCCTCTCTTCTTCTCAGGAGCTGGGCTGATATCACTGACTCAAAGCCCCAACCTTCTCACCACATGTTGGGTGTTTCTGGCGTGGCTAGCCCACATCCTGAGTCATCTCCTTAACATAGACTATCTAGGGGCCCCCCAGGGAGTCGCTTCATTACCATAAACCATCAGATGTGGTCTGGGGGGTCCACCATGAAAAACAGACATCCCTATCACTTAGGAAATTCCAAGAGTGTAGAGACTACCTCCCAGTAATTAGGGAGAGATGTCTGCCATATTCTTTACTACACACCCATAATGCAGGACTTAGGCCAACAAGGACCTCTACAAATCGTGTAGTCACATGCTGATAACAGCCAAATTGAGAAGCAGGTGTTGATTCAATTTGGTGACTGCCAAAGGGTCAATCTAATTTTTTAGGCTGTCTTAACTAAATTATAGAGATCATCCCGTAACCCAATCAGTTACTCTATTAACTATCAGTCAACTAGGAACATGATTTTAATATGCTTTGATCAAGTTATGTATGGTACATATGCTTTGCTAAGGTTTGAATTCCTGAGAGACCCTGAGAGATTCATTAACCTTTGCCAGTAGAATCTTCCCAACTTCTCTGGGGAAGAAATGAGAGGGTGAAAGGAGCCAGAAGGAAGATCTGAGATCAAGTAGACCAACGCCCTCATTTTACAGTTGGGAAAACCAAAGACATACGGTTAGGGAATCCAGTCAGCAAGCAAACCCTGTGACCTCAGCAATTTCTTCCCACTTGAGAGTCCTCAGAGTTTCCTCTCCAGCTTTTATCTATATTCCTTAGAGTGAACACAGTAAGAAATGTATGCCTCCTCTTTGAGCCTCAGTTTCCTAATCTTTAAAGTGAGGGTATTGAGGGAGGGCTCGATACATTCAGAAGTATCTACCTCAAAGCAGAAATAGTAAGCAATCACGAGACTGGGGAGAAATAGAAAATACATATCCCCAATGAAAGGCCTTCACATTTTAAATCAAGAAATAAATCAAAGTCCTTGGCACAGGGTTTATAATCTCTGCCCAGCATGGCCTCCATGTCCCTCCCAGATCTGTGATTCTATTACTCTGTTTTTCTTTGCACACTGTTTGTCAGATTGATTTCCTCTATGAGACAAGTTTGCCAAGGCATTTGTGGGGTGGGGTGACTTGCTGGGAAAAACAATAAGGGTGGACAGTTTGGGCCATGCAGCTACTGGGACAGGAGTTGCCCTGGGAGGCACAGAGAGGAGTAGAAGACCCATTTCTAGTTTCGCCCTAGGTCCTCCTGAATTGAATAAAAAACACAAGATAAGCCTGTTTCTGGGGGCTGTGTTAACAATGAGAATGACAGCCCTCAGATCCGTGCAGTGTACAGTCTGCACAACTATATGCAACAACCCCAAGGGGCCTGGCTTTGGGGGCAAAAAAGAATTTCTGGAGACCTCCAAACCTCAGAAGAAATACCCAGCTGCTCCCAGGCCTAATGCAATCATTAACCCAGTTCTTCTGCTTCCTCAGCCACCAAGTTTTCTGTCTGCTAAACCTCTCTGGCCGAAAGGCATTTAGATGTGTAGACTATTTTAGCAAGGAAGATTCAAAAGTAAAGGAGGACTCACTCCCCACATATACAGACCCTCCTGAGTAAGCTTAGCATTGAGAATGAAAGATTATCTTCTTCCCAAAGGTTTCTTTTTCCTTCTTCCAGAGGAGTCTGGGTCTGGGTATACTAGGGAGGTATATTGGGGGATACAGTGCAGTGATAAAATGCAGGGGCTGCCCCTCCCTGAACCATCCTTAGGCCAGATTTGCATAAGTTCCAGTCTCTTGGCCCAGCTTCAATCCCCTCTCCAAGATCTGCCACCCTCCCTGGAACATTGTGTCCTCAGCAGCCTGATCCCTGGGCCAAAAGCACTGATCCTTTCTGCCAAAGAGGGAGCTGGGAGCAGAGCAACCTTGTGAGGAGTCTCATCTTCCTCCCTCCGCGCAGGACTTCTCCCTCTGCAGCTGCCAACACTCCTAATGTTATTGTGTGCGGGAGGCCCCCAAGACGGATTCAGCAGGAGCAAATTAATAATTGCTGGCAACCATCTCCTGCAGCAACCGGCTCCTCCCCCTTGGGGACGGTCTGCCCTTCTTCAGAGAGTCCTCCATGACTACTTTGCAAACTTACTTCTGTGTGAACAAAGAGCTTAGAAGTATTAGGTATTCTTAAGAGTCCCCTCATTTGCAGAAAAGCTCAGGGCTGGGTGTCCAGGACACTGCCACTCTTGGCTTGGCTCAGCCACAACTGAGAATTTATCCTTGAAAGGGTCAGAATTTCTGCGGATCGCTTTCCTTCTCTGTAAATTTTAGGTCTAGCAATCCAAGTGTATGAGCCATGACCTTTCCCCATCTCCAGACCCAGTTACTATCACTTAATGTTTTTTATTTCAATAGTTTTAGGGGATACAAACAGAGTTTGCTATATGGATATATTATACAGCAGTGAAGTCCAGGCTTTTAGTATACCCATCACCCAAATAGTAAACATTGTAACTAATAGCACTTTTTCATCCCTCAACCCCTAGTCAGCCTGCCCCTTCTGAGTCTCTGATGTCCACTGTGTCACTATCATGACCATGGGTAGCCATAGCTTAGCTGTCCTTCTAAGTAACATATAGTATTTGATTTTCCATTGTTAAGTTACTTCACTTAGGATAATGGTTCCATACAAGTTTCTACAAAAGACAAGACTTCATTCTTTTTTATGTCTGGATAATATATGTATACCACATTGTCTTTAATTACTGACTGATGAGCACTTGCTTTGATTTCATATCTTTGCAATTGTACTGCGATAAACATATGAGGGCAGGTGACTTTTTGAGATAATGATCTCTTTCTCCTGGGTAGATTAGGAATATAAACAAGTACAACCTCTATGGAAATCAGTACGGAGATTTCCCAAAGACCTATCACTTACACTTGAGCCCTGATGGAGATTTCCCAAAGACCTATCACTTACACTTGAGCCCTCCTCTTGCACCTGGGATCAGGTGGCCAGGTCATGGTTCCTGGGCTCCCTCACACTGCAGCAGCTTCCTCACTTCCATCTGATGGGAATAGATGGACCAATGGACAAGCAGCCCCATCTCAGGTTCTTTCCTTCCCTTTCTCATGTGTCTCAATCCACAGGGCCTTGGTGTCTACACTCCACCTGCTCACTTCTCTTTAAGGCATGTTTGGGGCTCATGGCAAACCCCTGTTCTCTCCACGACCTCAAGCAAGAAAAAGATTATGGTACCCCCTCAACTAGTTCTATACAAAAACCAAACTAAATCTGCATTTTGAAAGTAAGCAAAACATATGGCAAAATTCTGATTTATTTTCATATTTCTGATCACATCTGAATAAGTCTCTTTCTCTTGCCCCACCTCACTAAGCCTTACTATTGGATCAGATGCCACAACCTCGGCCCCTCAGCGCAGCTGCCTGGACCGAGTGTGTACACCTGACCGGGTTGAGCCCATCAGACTCTTGAGAGAAGTCTGAATTAAGGAACAAAACAGCTATAGCCCAACAGAGTTAGGTGTTGAAGCCATAAAATTGGGGTCAGGGTCCTTATAAAGGTAAGGACAGCCGAGGGTGAGCCTACAGAGGAGAAGAGAACAAATGTGCGGACGAGAGGCCATGTGGCTCCAGACAGAGCAGCAGGCACTGCTGACAGCTCTTCCCAGGAGATTCACTGCAGCCCTGTGATTGAATATGTAAGATTCCCGGGAATGCTGACACTTACTCCCCCTTCCCCAAACCTTGTTACCCAAAGTGTGGCCTGTGGAACAGCAGCCTGAGAATTGTTCAGAAGAGCAGAGTCTCTGGCCCTACCCTACAGCTGCAGCCCCCAGATCCGCATTTTGAAGAGATTGCAGGGTGATGAGACCTACTGCTCATCAACCCACAGGGGCTGCCCTGAGGGGAGCTTCTCTTCCTGTTAAGACACAGAAATAGGAAAGGGCACATGTCATATAAGTTCATCAGGGAGAACAAGTGAATAACACATATGAAGAACCCAGAACCTAGGAAAAACATCAACATTGTTATTACTACCATAATAGTCATAACCTCCAGCAAAAACATCAATATTGTTATTACTACCACACCATTATCAACATTTCTCACCTTTTACTGCAAAACTTTCCCTCCTTGCTCTCCTCACCCAGACACACTTGCCTTCTTGCGTGTCCTTGGCCATGCTTTGTCCCCACCTGCCACAGGGCCTTAGCACGTACTTAGCATATACCTGTCAAACTTTCTGCCTCTGCCAAGTTACTGCCACTTGACTTGCAGATTTCAGCTGAAGGGTCACCTCTTTGGAGAAGCCTTTCCTGACCTTCCAGACTGGAATTAGCCTGCTAGTCATAACAGCATGTTCTCCATGCTGCATTTACCATTGCTGTAATTATATTTGTATGTTAGTGGTCATTTTATTAACATGCGCCTCTTTGACTAAGCTGAAAGCTTTGTAAGCAAAGGGCTCACGTCTGGTTTTCTTGCCATTCATACCCAATGCCTAGCAACCCTCAAACCTCAAAGGATATTTGCTGAGCATGTAAATGAACACTCTCTCCATCCTACTCAACACCCTCAGTAAATATCCCCATCTCTGAGGCCCCCTCGGGCCCATGGTGCTGAAATTGCCACTAAGAAGAGCAGGAAGAACCACTCAGGTGAGGTCCTTGTGAGCGACCCTGCTCTGTTCTAAGAAACAGGGAGGCAAATTATTCTCTGTTCTATTCTTTCTGTCTGGGCAATCCATTCCAGCAATAAAATCATCTATCATGCTGTTTATCACAACATATCCAGATGCTCTGAGCAATAAAGTCGCTCACAATACACAGACATCCCATTTCGGGAAGATGCTCCCAATCAAGCCTTCCCAGGGGATGTTTCAGAAGAGGAGAGACCCTCATCTGTTAGGGAAGGGGACCTGCCGGCTGTAGCACTCCCTTCCATGGCATATGTCGTGGGACCCGTCTTAGGAGCCTGCAGGTAGCCAACCCTGAAGTGGAACCTTGTCCAATCAGGCTGACAGCAAGTTCTCCATTTGTCCAGGGCATTAGAAACTGCCAAGCTCAGGCTGACTTTCTAGGAAAGTCTCCTGTTCAAAATAAAGAGGGTTTTCCCCCTCCTACTCACCCACCCACAGTCAAAGAAAATCAAACTTTACACAAAGAGGTTTCTGCTGAGAACAAAATCAAGATCCAAAAGGAAGAGAGGCTTCAGTCTGCTGAATCAATGAGCCAAGCCTAACAAGATGAAGTTTAAGAGGCATTAGTTTAAGATTCTCCATTTGGGTCCAGAAACGCAGCTGAAAACAGTGCAGTGGGTTTACGCTGAGGCTTGGCAGCAGCCAGTGTGAAGAAGATTTGAGGTTTTTGTTGACTCTCTGCTCAGTGGGAGTCGTCACTGTGACATGGCTGCCAAAAAAGGCTCGGCAGCATTAACGGAAAGACAGGACCTAGGAAAATGGAAATGACTGTCCTGCCGCCTCCATACTGGTCTCAGCACACCCAGGATATGCTTTCCATGCACAGCATGGAGCATAATTTTTACAGAAAATCATCAAGCTAAACTAAGCAAATAAGGATGGATGATTTCCTGGAAGATTCACACACCAGGTCACAGTTCAAGGATCTAGGAAACCGGACCACTTGGCCTAAAGAGCTGATACTGTTGTGTTCAAAACCCTTGACAGATGGGGAAGAAACTCCATCCATGAGAATCCCTTAGAACTGGAGGGGAAAATTGAGAGCAAAGTAGAGTTGGGCTCAATGTAAAGAATGTCAATGTTGGTGTTC
Organism: Perodicticus potto; assembly: GCA_963574655.1. NCBI lineage: Eukaryota > Metazoa > Chordata > Mammalia > Primates > Lorisidae > Perodicticus > Perodicticus potto. The sequence goes on from CAUYRH010008429.1 coordinate 14,245, forward strand.
TTTTGTCTTTTATTTCCCAAATTGTACAACTAATGCCTGCACACTGCAAAAGAAAAATGCGAGCTAATAGACACACACAGAATAAAAAGTTACCGTGCCCTATTTAACATCCCCACTTCTGTATTTTCAATTCTCCATCCTATTAAGAACCTTGCTTAAGTTTAAGTGTATCCTTTTGAGTCTTTTTGAAATGCATTTATTCACACACACATACACAAGTTTGGGTTTAGGGATTTTTCTCCTATCCATGAGTTCATAGTTTGCCTACTGGGAAAACCTTGCTGACCAGAGCTGTCCAGAGTGGCAATGTGCTGCTTGCTAAGAATGTGAGGCTCTCCTCCACCAAAGAGGTTCAGAAAGGGATATTTGTTAATCAAAGTTCTTAAAGCATTGGTTAGATGTTTGGTTCTTCAGCTTGAAGAAGAATCACCTATGGTGCTTTTAGAAAATTCAGATTCCTAAACCCAAATTCAGAGGATCTGACACAGTAGACTTTTTTTTTTTTTTTTTTGCAGTTTTTGGCAGAACCCAGTTTGAACCCACCACCTCTGGTATATGGAGCCAGCGCCCTACTCCTTTGAGCCACAGGTGCTGCCCTAGATTTTTGGGTTTTTTTTTTTTTTTTTTTTTTTAGACAGTCTCACTATGTCTCCCTCAGTAGAGTGCTGTGGCATCACAGCCCACAGCAACATTCAACTCTTGGGCTTAAGCGATTTTCTTGCCTCCACCTCCCAAGTAGCTGGGACTACAGGCGCCTGCCACAATGCCAGGCTATTTTTTTGTTGCATTTGTCATTGTGGTTTAGTTGGCCTGGGCTGGGTTCCAACCTGCCAGCCTTGGTGCATGTGGTCAGTGCCATAACCACTGTGCTACGAGCGCCAAGCCTGACCCAGTAGATTTTAGGAGTCATAAATCTGCATTTTCCAGAAGGAGCCCAGGTCAATCTAATACAAATCATCAATGAACCATACATTAGAAAACACTGGAGCAGATGGTTAGACCACTTGACCTTTGGACTCTTTCTGTCCCTGACCCCTCAGCTTGCACTGGATCAAATCAGAAAGCCCCTTTTGCTAGGAAACGCTTGCAGTGAGACCACTGTGACATCCTCATATCTACCTATTTGACCTGCTGCATCTGCTTTGCCCAGTCCATGCCCGCTTCTCATTCTGGGAAGCTAAAAGCTCCGTGCAGAGGGCTCAGTGAATAAACACGCCACTCAGAGGGCAAAGTGAGGACTGCACCCAATTTGACTTGCAGTCTGCCACCTCCACTACCTAAAACCCCAGGGATCAGTTTTGAGAAAGAAAGAGACTGGATCCTACCCTAGGCTCCTGCCAAACAGAAGAACAGGCTGGGATCAGGTGAAGGAAAGACTCTCAACAGGCTTCCATCACCCCATGTGCCTTGGGATTCTCCACAAACCTTGGAGTGAGGGTTGGAAATGTCTTAACAGTTACAATGACTGGGACAGCATTATCATTCAGTGGGTGGAGCCGGGAAAGTTACACAGCCCATGGATACTATGACTGCTTACCACCCCCCACCATGCACAACCCTGTCGAATGTGCCATCAGTGTCCCTGTGAACAGGAACCCTGGTGTTATCTCATGCCAACCATGTTCACTTCTGTTCCAAAGCAATGGGATCCAGGGGATATTACAAAAAATGACAAAGAGCCCAGCAGAAACTTAGCCAGATTGCATGCCCATCAGCAAAGTTCCAGGCCATCCCCTGGCTAATCCAGCCCCTGACACGGAAGAAATCCTCTCCTGCCGAGAGAGAGATTTTCTACCAGGGTTGCAGCTCCTAATAAGGATGTGGCCTCTGAGTGACAAACGCTGCTTGTTTGCAGGCCATCTCTGGAGGACTTATGCACAAAAAGGCTTTTTCTCACCTCCAGGTGCTCTGGGCTGGTTCACAGGCATGCTATGCACAGCAGGACCATGTCCTCAAATGGTCGAGGCCATTTGCTTTGTCAACTGACAAATGTCATTTATCATTTGAGACAGAGATTGGATATTGGGGCCTCTGGCTGGTGAAAGCTGTTGAAATTTTTTTTTCAGGATGCTTTAGCAGAAACTTGGCAAACTGACATGTTTTCTTGAGCTGTGAATTTAAAGGTACAGTCTTTATACCAGATGGCTTAACCCTATGGTTTAGCTGAACATGTAGCATTTAACTCATGCCCTGTCTCTTCTTCAGGAGTTTTATTTGTCTCACCTCTCTTAGTGTTAAAACTCCCAGGAGATAAAAGCCAAGTCTCTTCCTTCTCCCATATACCCCAGGATCTAGGGGGGTACTACACCCACACCATACCCAATGCAGACATGTCCAGTGACTGATTCCTGACTGCCCATTACTAGGTGTGTCTTTACTGTCTTAGTCACTGTTCCAGCCATGGAAATTTCCCTCCTTGTCCTTTCCAATTCCCTCCCTTGTACTATAGGACACAGTCTAAGACCCCTCTCAAGATAGCTTTCCTTGAGTAAGTCCTAATCTTTCCCTTAGTTTGTATTTCTCTGAATTTAAATGACAAAACTGCTTAGAAGGATGCCTTTTCTGACCTAGTGTGTATATTGTCTTTTCAACCTGCCTGCGGACTGCAAGTCAAATTGATTTCTTGAGAGTGGACATCACATTTTTTGAGCCTTTTGATCCCCCATTGGAACTTGTATCATGCTAGGCTAATAAGGGGTACGTGTCAATGAATAAAAGAATAAAGGACAAATGGGCTCGGCACCCGTAGCTCCGTGAGTACAGTGCCGGCCACATATACCGAGGCTGGAAGTTTCGAGCCTGGCCTGGGCCAGCCAAATAACAATGATAACTGCAACCAAAAAAAAAAAAAAAAATAGTTAGGTGGGGTGGGCGCCTGTAATACCTGCTACTCAGGAGACTGAGGCAAGAGAATCGCTTAAGCCCAAGAGTCTGAGGTTGCTGTGAGCTGTGATGCCACAGCACTCTACTCAGGGTGACAGCTTGAGATTTTGTCTCAAAAAAAAAAAAAAAAAAGGGACAAATGAATGAATGCTTAGTTTTCATAAGAATACTCTTGAATGAAACTGCACTTTATAGTTTAAAACTCATTTCGTAGGGCTAAGTGCCTATAATCCTAGCACTCTGTGAGGCCAGAGAGGGACTATTGTTTGAGGCTAGGATTTCAAGACCAACTTGAGCAAGAGCAAGATGAAGTCTCTACTAAAACTAGAAAAATTACGGCTCGGTGCCTGTGGCTCAAGCGGTTAAGGCGCCAGCACATACACTAGAGCTGGTGGGTTCGAATTCAGCTTGGGCCTGCCAAACAACAATGACAACTACAACCAAAAAATAGCCGGGCATTTTGGTGGGCACCTGTGGTCCCAGCTACTTGGAAGGGTGAGGCAAGAGAATCACTTAAGCATAGGAGTTGGAGGTTGCTGTGAGCAGTGATGCCAGGGCACTCTACCCAGAGCAACAGCTTGAGACTCTGTTGCAAAAAAACATAAACAAAAAAAAAAAATAGGAAAATTAGCCAGTCATGGTGGGGCACACTAGTCCCAGCTAATCAGGAGACTGAGGCAGGAAAATTGCTTGAGCCCAGGAGTTTGAGGTTGCAGCAAGCTGTGATGATGCCACTGGACTGAGCAAACCCTGTGGGGAAAAAAAGGCATTTGCAATGTTTAAAGTCCTTTCATCTGTTTATACGTATGAGAAAATACACAGAAAGGCTGTGTCTTCCTCAAGACCACACAGCCAACTCCCAGCAAGGCCAGGCTCAAAAAGGCTTTCCGATTCAAACTCCAATCAACTTCCCACAAAAACAGATTATCATAGTGATTCATGTTAATCTCAAAAGGCTCTGGTTCTGATATTTTCTCTTATTACAAACTAAATTCATAAGCATCAAAAAACACAACTTTTACTTCTTTGTGAATTGTATTTAGTTATTAATAATGCTGTAAGTGACTAATTTAGAATTTATTATTTTGTATCATGAACCACTGCACATATTTCATTATTTAGAATAGCAAGTTCCTCACTTTCCTGATTAGTATTTTAAGATTTGTTTACAATTTTTACACTAGCAAACTTTCAATGCCTACTCTTTCCTGGGGCTTTTCAAGTCTTTGGTGTTACGTTACTCCACTTGTCCCTAAGGATTATAGAGCTTTCTGTTCTTTACTTCATTTAAGTAAATCTTCCTGGGACAAGAACACAATACATCAATAACAGCTAACATTTATTGAGCAATTACTGTAAGCCAAGTATTGAACAAACCAGTTTATTGTCATGTTTAACATGCACTTTTACACAGACCTGTAAGAAATCCCCTTTAAAGAGGAGAAACCCACGTTTCCAAGATGGTAAATAACTTTTCCAAGGTTACCTAACTAATGCTTAAACCAAGAGTTATTTGACTCCAAAGTCCTCCTTAGTAGCCACTGTATTGTAATGGCTCTAACTGGAAACCAGGCAACCTGGATTCTACATGAGCCTCTGCCACTAAATGTGTGACTTCAGGGAGGGTGGCATTCACAGAAGGGGTGCCGTTTGAGCTTAAAGATGAATAGGCATTTGTAGCAGAGTAAAAAGCACTCCAAACAGAGGACAGAGTATCTCAAAGGCTCAGAGAGGCCCGAAAAAATGAAAGCACTTAGATTGACAACACCACTGAGGCTCTGGCAAGGTGTACCCTTAGGTGACAACAAGAGATCAGTAATCTCCCCAGGGGCCTTCCCCAAAATGTGTTTTTGTGACACATTCGGAAAGAATGGTGGGACCAAGAAGACACATGGCAAATCCTTAAGAGGGACCAGATCTGACAAAGTTCTGGGGCAACCCAATAGCAACAGGCTTCAGATGTCCCAGAAGCAAAATAGTGACCTGGTGACTTGGGCTCCATAAGGCAGAGACTTGCCAGAAATTCAGGTCTGACTCTACGTCTTACCCTCTTCTGCTAATGGCATCCTCCTTCCTCCAGAGAAATCTCTCTCCTCTGGTGTATTTCTATTTAGCTGCCAATCATAGCCCCTCTCCAGGGACTCTGAACCTTGAGCTTTGACAAGCAAGAAGTCAAGTGATGATAGCTGTCATCCAGCAATCGCTCTCAAGAGGGTTCCTCCACCTGCACAGGTACCAAGCCCTGCCCTGGTTTCTGCCCTACCTAAAGTCTACTTCAGTTACTAATTCTTTGCAAGGCACTCCGAAGCCATCCAGTAATGCATTCTTGCTTAAGTTAGTTTTTGGACTGCAGCCAAATACAGTAATTCTAATATTTCTTGAGAGATGACGCATGGGCTTGATAAAAACGTCCTATATAGTTTGGGGCTGGTCTAGCCCAAGACAGCCACTTTTTGGAAGTGGGATCGGGGCAGTGTAATAATCTGCTGGCTCTCTTGGGAATACCTATATCCAGCAAAACCTAGTATCACATCTTCTATTCTAGAAGCAGGTACCATTTTGCCAGAACATTCTATTCTGACCTTGATGAAGTCTCCAAACACAGTCTCCATTCACTGCTGCATCTTCACTCCCACCCTCTCCCTCCCCCATAGTCCATCCAAATACTACAATCTAAAGATAAATGATTAAGATGCTTTTTCCCAAAAGTCAACAGATTGAAGAAAGTTATACATTACACTAATCCTTAGAACCCTGCAGGAGCGATAAAATTATATCTGTGGTGAAACTGAGGCAAAGAGACATGAATTCACCCACTAGTTCGCACAGCAGGTAGCAGCAAGGTCCCTGTGGCCAATTTTTGCTGCTTATCTCAGACACAGCTTTGTACCTCCTCAGCCTCCACCATCTCCTAGACTCTCAACCTCTTGCTTCACCTCAATCACTGGCTTAGCAAACCAGTGCCCCAAAGCTGCTGTGTTCTTCCACCTGAAGTCAACCAGCCACACAGCCTATGTCAGGGTCCCCAAGAACACCTCTGGAAGCTGCAATTCACCAGTGGAACACACAGGACTCAGCATGTATCATGGTCTTGGCGAGTCTTTATTACAGTAAAAGGATGCACCGCCCAGTCCACACAGGGGAAAGGCACGTGGGGTGAAGTCCAGGGCAGACTAAGGCACAAGCCCCCAAGAGTCATCTCCAGGGGGAGTCCCACAGGACACATACAGCAAAGGTTGTGACAAAACATGTGAATTATTATCTACTAGGGAAATACCTTAGAGACTCAGTGCCTGGGGGGTTTTACTGGGGCTGGTCATGGAGGTACCTGCCAGCACATACCAAAATCTCAGACTCCCAGAAGGAAAGTAGGTGTCTGAGCACATTGCTTATACCAAAAGCGTAGGTACAGTGAGCTATTCCTATCAGAGAAAAGTGGAAACCCTCCTGAAATCTAAGTTCCCAGATGCCAGCCAAGCTTGCAAGCAGGTCTTTTTAAGGATTATAGCCTCAGGCCTGCTATATTTAATCGTTTCTGCATACATGTGATTTGGATAAAATGCCACATCCTAGGGCATGGGCTTGGACTTCCAGAATAGCTTTCAACTGGGCCAGATAAAGCAGACCATAAATATAAGGATGTTCTCTCTCCCATGGGGCTTAACTTTGACTGAGGGAAGCAGGCATGGGAGGACCAATCCCCTTCCTTTTCTCCGCCTCCCAAGAACTGTTTTGAAGCCTGGTTTTTCTGTCTAGTCTGCCCAGAAACATTCTGCACAGCTGAGCAAGTGTACCTGCTGAGCCACTGGCTGTGGTTTTCCTGTTTGTTTTGTTGTTGTGTGTGCACACATGCCCACATACACTGCTGTGAAGTGGGGGCCAACACAGCAACAATCACCTCGAGTTTGCTGCCCACCCTTCCCTGCTTTATTTTATTTTCCTTCACATTCTGAGATTCAATCCTGTCCTGAGATTGTACCCCCCATGTAACACATTAGCACCTAAGCCTTGTCTCCACCTCTGATTCTTAGGAAACACTGCCTAAGATAAAATTCTATACTGGGAATATATTGGTACAATGTCCCTTTAGTTTCATCTTATTCCAGAATGGACCACTCAAATAGGTTAAAATGGTCTGGGTGCATCCCTGAAGGAAAGACAAGTTCATTCTCTAGCAGAATTAGTCATTTATTTATATGATCAATTGTTTACCAAATACCGGTAAAATGCCAAGCCTTGGGAGACAATAGTGATTTGGGTAGACATGGTCCCTGTCCTTGACTATCTTAGAGCCTTGTGGAAAAGAGAACTGATTAAATAAGCAATTAAAGTCTGTGGTAAGTATTATGATAAAGACCAGGGTAGCACAGGAGCCATGTGATAGGAGACTTTCTTTGGTCCAGGGAAATGAAGTGTTTTGGAATAAATGGTGCTTTAACTGGGAGATGGAAAATGAGAAGTTAGCCAAGGAAAAACTCGTGGGAAATATCTAGGCCAGAGACATGGATTTAGGAGTCTTGTTCATATACTAGTAATGGGAGCCAAGGGAATGGTTAAAAAGGTTCAGGAAAAAAGTGTGTCTGCCACTGATAAGGCCCTTAACCCTTCTTCTTCCTCTGAACTCCCAAAGAACTCTCTGAATGACCAAAAACTTCTCAAAGTCCGTAACACTTATCTGTCAACTTACCTGTGAGTGCACATTTCATCTGCTTGAGTCTTCTGTCTGCAGCAAGGTGGTGGTGACCTTCAGAACAAGAGGACCAGGAGTCTTTCTTCCAGGACTGGGAACAAGATGAGGTCGTAATGTTTGACTGTCTAATTGCCCTCCTGATTGATTAAAGTCTAAAGTAGGAGAATGCCTGGAGGGTTTATCTATTTAAACTATTTCACCTATAAGGAAATGAGGAACCAGTGAGACATGAAAACTTTCCTAAAGTCCTAAGACTTATCACACTGCATCATAATTACTCAGTAATTTCTCTGTCTCCTTCAGTCACCTCTAAAAACCACATAAAGACAGGGTCTGTGTCTACCTGGTGTGCTCTTATAGTCCCAGGGATTAGCACAGTGCCTGGCACACGAGACATGCACAATACACGCTTTTTGAATGAAGGGATAATAGAAAGCTGGTTCAGACAGAAGCTTGTCCTGTGACACCGCCCAGTGGTCTGTCCATCACCAACACGTCTCCCTTCCTCAGCATGAGCCCAAGCAGACCCAGTGTTTGAAGGCTGATGATTCACCTGTTGGAGCCTTGGGCACAGAGACTGCCCCTGGCTACCACTCCAAGTATCAGAAGTGCGTTGAGAAAGTGCTCTGGTTCAAGCATAACATCCAGCTCAGCCTGAAAACTCTGCTAGCGCTATTGATTTGTGTAGGGTTTTGAAATGGAATGAGCAGCTGATTTTCTCCAAATGGCACATTTCATTCATGATGCATGATTGTAATCGTGGCTGCCTGAAGCCTGCAGTCCCCAGCTCAGCAAAAAGAAAAAAAGAAATGGCTATTTTCTGGAGTGAATACACTGAAAGGGCAAGAAATCCATATTCATTTTCTTGCCTCTCGGCTGGACTCTATATTTCGCAGGCAGGTGGAACAAAAATCTTTAAATATCATGCTGATCCAGGAAACGTTCAGCAATATTTAAAGAGCTCTGAATGCCAGTCTTGTGCCCCTCTTCCTCTCGGGGTGCGGGCCCCACATCACCAGACTGGACAGCCACTGCCCCAGCTCCCATGAAGACAACTCCCAGACCCCAGGTTCAGATTAACTGGCGCGTGACCTTTACAAAGAGCTGTAGTTTATAGGAATGTTGAATTTTCCAGCAGCTAGGGAGGATGGGCACTAGTGGGAAAGGAGGAATGGGAAATGACTCCAGGCCATTTAAGCCTCCAAGGGGAAAAATAAACTCGTGGCTCCCACTTTAATTAAGTCCGGCTGCCGTTGGAGGCACATAAGAAAGACAATGGCCTGATACTGTTAATAACGATCCTCCTGTCCTCACCCCAGATAAATAACTTTAAGAAGGTCTTCAGAATACTTAAATTCTTCGTCCTCCCTCCTCCAGCACTGACTTCCTTTTTCCTGGGCAGATGGTTGAAAATCCCGGGACCTTGGGCCGCCAGCCTTGACCTTCTGCAGATGTTAGGCTTGAGATGAAGAGCCCCCAAAGACCGCAGGGAAAAGGAAAGAAAAAGTCTTAATGCACCATGTCAAGGCAGGCCATGGGGTGGCCCACTAACTGCTTTTTTATGATTGTCACTTACTGGCTCTGATTTAGCCCCACTTAAAAAAGGGTGTCAGCAATAGTAGAAAGCCTCAAAGGGAGACTGATGCCAGTGAGGGCAAAGTATTATTGGGAACCAGGTCAAATGGGTGATGAATGGGCCATTATGAAGAGGAGCAAACTGCCATTGTTAGCAATGCTGTAACGATCTGGATGTTGATATATTGTTCTCTCTGAGATCCTCCAACAGGCCATTATGGCTGTCCTAATGAGATTATCATGCATTTCTCTTTATGTCGCTATTAAAATCTTGTCTACATCTGCTGAAGTTTTCCTGAGGAGGGGCGTAAGGTGGCAGCCAGGGGGACGACACTAGATTTTTTTCCTCTCTTCTGTAGTCTTACATGATATGCCAGAAAGAACTCAGGTTCACCCCAACAGCCACAGACAAATCCTCTGAAGAAAGCCAAGGGGGAGAAGTGGCCTGGGTTTGTAGAAACGTGGAGAGGAGGGGTCCACAGAAGCTTCACAAAGGATACCCCTGATCAAAGGGTCTTCTTGGAATGGCCAACAAAGTGCCACTTGTCCCATCACGTCTTTCTCACCCCAGATGGTGAATAACATGCTCTGTGATTCTCATTCACTCAAAATCCCTGGACGCCCATGTGTGGGTGGTGACCCAGCCAGTTCCATTTACTGCTGCTTAACTCAGGCACAAATACTTCATTTTTCCTCTATGAGACAGGAGGAGGAAAGATTGGAAGGAAAAGTGCCCGACATCTCCATGATTCAACACCCTAGGCCGTGGGTTTAGAACTAATTAAGGGCCCCATGCGTGTGCGAGGACAGGGACATAGGGGGAAAACGAGAGTTACACGGAGATCTTGACCACGTTGCCACTGACAACCTTCAAGGAAAACCCTGCCTCCCAGCCCAAGGTAAATTTGGTTCCTTAGAAGCTGTCCCTGAAGGCCCTGCCATGGCTGAGCCTTGCACGTTCTCCACTCTAGCTCTGGGATGTGTGATACTCACCATGGACGTGGGAACAGGTCTCAATGTGTATAATCAACTGGCTCAGTTTGTTTTCTCCCCAGAACAATAATCAAAAAAACCTATCTAGACATAAGCAGAACGACTCAGAATTGATACTAAAACATCTCCAAAGGAGGATTTGCAATGACTATATCAGATGCCTGGAAATAGCTCCACAAGAGGTATGCAAAGAAAACCCCCTGTGCTCTAATGAGACAATTTGCAATGGGTGAATACATTTTGATACACAATGCCTCAGTGTCTGGTTTGTTTTAGAAAAACAGGAGCCCCTTTCCCCTTTTCTAGGCCAAGTACAACACAATAGAGGAAAGCCACATGAATCTATTATGTCTTATGGGGCTTTTAGCAGGAGTATGACTGTTTAACCAGGCAGTGACACGAGAAGAATTCCTATTAGACACTCCAGCTGAAAGTAGAGATTGTATTGATTCCCCACACTGGCCTGCCTTTTTATCTTTGATTGAGTGGCTTTCATGAATCCAAAAAGGTAACACTCTTGCATTGAAAGCAGCAGCAGGCAGTCCAACCAGGGCTGAAACCATCTGTCAGTCTAAAAGAAAGATGAAGGTACTTCCCAAAGTGTCATCTATCTGGGCCCCTCTGCACACAGGACCATCCATTGCCCACCCCCAGTGTAAGACTCGACCCCATGGTTGTACAACTTGCCCAGACAGCTAAATCTCAACAAAGGGTTTATGAAAGAGATAAGCAAAATACACCTTCATGTAATTAGGACACTAATTGCACCCTGAGACAGAGTAATTATGTCCCCCTTTTTAGGAAAGCAGTTAGTTCTGCACATTCCCACTCTCCAGGTTTTTGTGATCATTATTTTTTATTGTTTCTGGGTCTCATTTGGAAAACGATTGGATTTGTCTCTCTGTTTACTAAATATCAAACATGATGTACAAACATCTTTCAACTAGGTGTTCTGCAAGGAGCCGGCTCTCCCTCTCTGTATTTTAAACGGGACTCATTTGCATTCATGGGCAAATTAGAATGCAGAAAAGCGTATGAGCAATGTGCAGGTTTACACTTCAGTGAATATTCATAAAGTGCTGATTCTCCTTGCAACCATTTCCCTGCAAATGGCCCTCCCACTATGTGTGCCGCGTTTGTCATTCAGAGGCCTTTTCATTTATTTTAAAGTGCCAGGTTTGGAGGCAACACAAATGTATTCGGGCAGGCCCTGTGAAAGCAGAGCTGAAAGGAAATGTTATGTGTTTCATGGCACAACAGAGCACGCCAGGAATCCTCGTGGTTGATGACTCTGCTTCTCCATGCAGGTATAAGGGAAATAATCCAAAGTGACAAGTGGATCAGGCTGGAGCTGAAGGAAAGACAAGCTTTTGCTCTGCAAACACAAGTTCTGATCTCCCAGCTACTGCCAGGACAGGGTCCTCGGCACATGCATTCTCTAAGACTAGGGTTCTCTCTGCAAGCCCCCCGTAGGCCCTGTCTTCTCCAAAGTTTGGTCTCTGTGGGTGGGCCGTCCAGATAATTCAGACTTTATAAATACAAACCACTTCTGACTGTATCATGTTGCTCAGATAAAATGTAATCTCATAATTCATCTTCAAATCAAATAAGCCCCCTCCGTGGAATACAAAGAATCCCTAGGGAAGGAAAGAATAGGAAAAATTAAAGGTAGAGGCTTTATCTGAATCACCCGTACTTGGAGAAGGAAGCACATTTTCAAACTGAAGCTATGTTATCCCATCCCACAAATGTCTGCACTTCTGGTGAGGAATCAGTCAAGTGCACAGCAGGCAGGAAACAAGGCCAGACTCTGGGAAGAGCAAAAAGGAGGACCCCATACAGAGAGCAGGGTCATGAGCCCTGGGAGCAAAGACTGTCCAGTCATGGAGCAGACCCTCCTCCCCACTCTACCCTCCCAAACAAAAGCTTCCACAAATATGCTTATGGCTTAGCACCTGCCCAGAGGAATTAAAAAAACATGAAAGGAAAAAACATAAAAATACAACTCAGAGTGGGAAGGACTCCAGACCTGAGATGCACTGGGGTAGTGAAAATGTCAGAGAGCTTCTGTCCGGCTGCCTCTTGGCACTCGTGGGCGTTTGTAACTCCTGGTGATGTAACCATGGACAGTGTTTATGGCCTAAAGTCAGTGACCCGGCTTCCTCCATGAGGGACATAAAAATGTATGTTTTGCTGACCCATTCTGGTTAATCAGCTAACTAGACTTGCATCTTAGAGGCAGATGTTTGTAAACTCCACAAGGCCCCCGAATGCCCCACTACTGAATCCCCAAGGAGGAAGCAGCTTGCTCTGACGGCTGTTAGCAATGGACAAAGGCCATCTCCTTCCAGCTGCTCAGATCAGGGTGTTGCACTGTGTGTGCCTCTCAAACAGGCAAGCCCAGGTGTGTGGAGGAGAACTACACTTAGAATCACTTCACTGGCAAATGGTAAAGGAAAGAGAAGGAGGAGAAAGAAACTATAGACACTTAACCACAGGACACAAGGATAAATCCACATCCAGCTGTCCCTCAGTGCCTGCAGGAGATTGCTCCAAGACACCCCATATCCACAGATGCTCAAGCCTTAGGTAAAATGGCTCAGAGTTTGCATATACCCTACATAGATCCTCCACATTTTGTTTTGAGACAGAGTCTCACTCCATTGCCCAGGCTAGAGTGCTGTGGCCTCAGCCTAGCTCACAGAGACCTCAAACTCCTGGGTTTATGTGATCCTCCTACCTTAGTCTTCCAAGTAGCTGGGATTACAGGGACCCGCCACAACAACCAGCTAATTTTTCTGTTTTTAGTAGAGACGGGTCTCACTCTTGCTCAGGCTAGTCTCAAACCGAGCTCAGGCAATGCTCCCACCTCGGCCTCCCAGAGTGCTGGAATTATAGGTGTGAACCACCATACCTGGCCTACCCTCCACTTTAAATCATCTATAGATTACTAATCATACCTCACACAATGCCTGCATATCACTACATTTGCATGGATTCCCAGTAGTACTCTGCAGAAACCAAAATCAAAGTTTTACTTTCTGTAACTCTGTGAAATTTCTTTTCCCAATATTTTGGATCTGTGGTTGGTTGAATCCAGGCATACAGAGGGGTGACTGTACTCAGAATCCTCCAGACTCAAACATGGGCGAGGGCATGTGACAGAGATGGGCTGAACTTGACCTAGAGGTCTTTGGATGCCATCAGGAATCAGGGATTGTGAGGCTCTTTTGGAATCAATGGGCTCACAGACATTTTCTCTGAAACATTCTTTTTCCTTGCAGGCCAATCAGGAGGAATGTGATGGCTCAGGTGAAGGTGGATGTGGCTCTGTGAGGCTGGGTAGGGCGCTGAGGGAGGTGTGTCCCGTGCCACAGAGCCCTGCTCTGGGACCGCTCAGAAGCTCTGGTTGCCAGCTCATTCTGCTGTTTTCGTCCCTCATCCTCATTCCAGCTTCAGCCCAGCCCAGAGTCTGTGCTCAGCTGATTTCAAGGCATGCCCATCACCTCCCTTCAATCAGGTTACATAGCCCCGCTCGCTGCGCAAGCCCTCTTTTCATACCCCTTCTTTTCCTTCCCTTCCTAGAACAATGAAGAAGGGCCCATCACTGGCTCATCTCTTATCCCTTATCAGCTGGCCACCTGCCTCATCGCACCAAACTCAGGAGCAATCCTCAAGGCCTGTCCTCACTCCTCAACCTCCAGCGCCCATAAGGCCTTCGATCCTTCTCCTTCAAACTCTCTTCATTTTCCTGTTATTTCACCACCCTGTGACTAATCACCTTGTAGCTTTCCCGGTGTCTCTTGCTCACTCCCTGCATTAGAGGACTCCCCTTGTTCCTCCTTCCCAGCCAAGCTCATTGCTTCACCTCTTTGCAGAAGACTCACAATCTGTCTCTGTAACTCTGGCCTCTGACCAGAGCCCCAAACCCATATTTCTAGTTGTCTCATGGACATTCCCACCAGGATGTTCTACTCAAACACATTCTAAGTGGCATCCAGACTTTCTTTCAACATACCATGTGTGGACAAGATGCCAGGCAGGAGGCTGAACACCGAGAACACAAAAATTATTAAAATCAAGACCTCAAGACCTTCAGAAAATAGGGGAAGACACAGACTTAAAATTAGGCAATTGTAAAACAATGTGTGTGTCGAGAGAGAGAGAATATTGTGAGTGTTTAGAAAGAAGCACTCAAGAAGGAAACTCGACCGGCCAGGCCTGGAGGGATTCTGGAAGCCTTCTTAGAAGATAGGATGCCCAAACCAGTCCGAAAGAGTAAGTAGGGAGAGATGACTAGGAGAAGTCCTGAGAGCACAAGGAGGCAGAACTCACTGACAGTATCATGTTGCTCATACGTTGGCAGTGACAAAAGAAGTCAAGCTTGACAGCCAAGAGTCCATCACCAGCAACCAGCACTCAACATCTCTAAGCCACACTGACTTCTCTCCCCTCCCTTCCAATCAACAGTTCATGAAATGACAGTCATGTTGTCTCTAAAGCTACCCTCACTTCCCTCCCCTGTCCCCTCTTACTGCACTCTGCTGGGGTGTTCTTGCCTTTCATGGCCCAGCACCCTGACCTGTTCTGCTACCACAGCAGCCTCCCTGAGGAGCAACTCCACCTCCTTGTAACCCTTTACTCCTTAGTCAGAAATCTTCAGGGCACCCCTTTTACCCCTAGTCAGTTAATGCCTGCTATGGTCTGGCCCTAATCAATCTTTGCAGCCTCTCTCTCTCATCAAACTGTTCTATTGACTCTTCTGAACATTCTTCCATCAATGTGTCTCCACTCCAGCACCACCATGCCTAGACCTTTGCTACCCTCCTGGAGGTATCTTCCCTAACCCTTCCTAAAATAAATCTCATCAAGGTTGCAGAATAATTTGTATGATATCATACCTTCTTAGTAAAAACAAGTCCATCTATCTTGTTTATACAAATAGATCTGTAAGTGTCTGTGTGGACTAGAATGAAATGCAGTAAGATATAATAAGGGCTCCTGTGCAGTGAGTGACCCCTACAGCTACCCTTCTAAGTAGTGTGAGGTGCTAACCTTTTCCCCACTTTATTATTTTTTTTATTGTTTGGGATTCATTGAGGGTACAAAGAATTAGGTTACACTGATTGCATCTTTTCTCCCACTTTAAAGATAAAAATTTTTTAAAAGGCAAAGAGAGGTCAAAGACTTGCCTAACCTTGTTTAGGCAGTAAGTGACAGAGCCAGGATGTGAGCCCGGGCAGTTCATGCTGAACCTCTGTCTCTCACCACGGTGGGAGGCAGAACCATGACAAGGATCCTTCTTTTTTTATTGTATTGCACTTCTGTAGTGTTTGAAATCTACAACGTGAGTATATAATATTTTTATAATTGAAAGAAGGAAGGGAAGGAGGGAGGGGAGCAAAAGAAAAAAGGGGAAACAAGAAGAAAAGAGAGAATGAAAGGAGAGAGGAGGTGAGTAGGAACAGAAGAAAAGAAGGGAGGTGAAGGTGGGTGGAAAGAGGGAGAAAGAAAGGGAGAGAGGAAATGAGTATATTTGTTTCCCATTGCTGCTGTAGCAAATTATCAAAATTTAACAGCTTAGATAACACAAATTCATTCCCTTACAGTTCTAGAGATCAGAGGTCCACAATGGGTCACCAGGCCTGTGTTCCTTCTGGAGACTCTCAGGAAATAATCTATTTTCTTGTATTTTCCATCTTCTAAAATCTGCCTGTAATCCTTGGCCTTTGGCCCCATCCTCTATCTCCAAAGCCAACAGTGGGGCATCCTCAAGCTTCTTTCTAACTCTAACCCTCCAGCCTCCCTCTTATAAAAACACTTGGTATTACATTTAAGGCCCACCTGGATATTCCAGTGCAACCTCCCCATTTCAAGACCCGTAATGGCATCTGCAAAGTTTCTTTTGCCATATAAGGTAATATATTCACCGGTTTCTGAATGTTCCCTGAACATTTTGGGAAGAGGATTATTCTGTCTGCCACAGGGAAGGATGGAAGAAAGGAGGACAAGGAGGTGGAAAGGGAGGGCCACAAAAGGAGGGGAAATTCTGTCCAGGTTCCAGCATTCTTCCTCATGACATTCGTCCTGATTTTCCAACTGGATCATCCCTCCTCCAACTGTAATCCCAGCAAGCCTTAGTTCTCTCTGTTGTGTCCCTTAGAGAAGCTAGAAGTTAAGGTCCTGGAGGTGGAGTTGTCCCCTTCTCATTCTTGCTTTCTCTGCAGTATACATAGCCCTGGCTCTCTGATATTTGTGGAAGTGGATTGAATTGTTGAAAATGCAGCTCTCCCACTGGGCCTGCCCTTGTGGCAGAGGCTGACAGCTTTGAGATTGACTGCCTAATGAATGAAGTCGCTGAGCCTGGCCCAGCTGTGCCTTTCAGAGTGTGTTTGGGTTTCCTTCGCCAAGTGCAGATGATTGCCCCTGTCACCTGCTTCTCAAGAACCTGAGCTGCCAAGGCGAGACAGGCAGGACCACCTGATCAGTGTCACAGCTGCAAAGGCAGCCAGCGAAGTGTGGAGCCAGCTCACCTGCCTTGAGTGATGTGGAAACATAACCCTGGCCCCCAGAGCTGCCTGCTGCAAGGCTGCAGAGGCCCAAGGCAGGGCTGTTGCCATTCACTTGACTGGTTCCAGATGGGCTCTCCCTGCCCTGCTCGCAGCACCCCTCTCTACCTGGTGGTGGTGATGTTTACATAAGGATGTGGCTATTGGTGCTTAGAGGTTTATTGGAGGTCTTTTGTACTCAATGAGAAGAGAATATTCCCAATTTCAGAACATTGGATTGAATGTAACTGTAAACATTTAAAAGGGGTCTTGCCTGTGCACTGAGGCCACAGGTGTCTGGTTTGAGGGTTCCTAGCAGCCAGCCCATATTGAATCTGAGGTAGGAACCCAAGATGGGCACCAAGAGAGCTGACCAATGTGACTGCTGTCTTTTCAACCAAAGCCCCATTGTGTCCAAAAGGACATGACAAGAAAGCCCCCGTCTGGCCCTTATGACACTGGATGCAGCTCCCAGAACAGAGGAATGAGGGGACACACCCACCCCCCACAGCTGTTCTCATCTACACCCCCTCTGCAGCCTCTCCTCTCACTGCCCACTGATGGTGGTGCCCTGTCACCAGGAGCTCCCTGTGCCTCTCTCTCTCTCTCTCTCTCTGGATTCTTTTTTCTCTAAGAGTGAAGGAAAAAAAAAACAGATCTGAGAGCTATGGGTGGGGTGCTTTTGTTTGTTTGTTTGTTTTTTGAGACAGAGTCTCACCCTATCACCCTCAGTAGAGTGCTCACAGCTCACAGCAACCTCCCACTCTTGGGCTTAGGCAGTTCTCTTGCCTCAGCCTCCTGAGCAGCTGAGACTACAGGCCCCGCCACAATGCCCGGCTATTTTTTGTTACAGTTTGGTCAAGGCCAGGTTTGAACCCACCACATTCTGGTATATGGGGCCAGCGCCCTATCCACTGAGCCATAGGTGCCACCCAGGGTTCTTCTAAAAGCAAAACTCTTGTGTGTTCGTGAGCCATCCATCTATTCATTCGCCAAACAGGCTTTGAATGCCCGCGATGATCCAGGTGCTGTCCAGGTGCTGAAAGACATCAGTGTACAAAACACACAAAGGCCTGCCCTAAGGGGAGACAGCAATAAACAGGACAAATAAGTAAAATAGATAGCATGGAAGATAGCACTGAGTGCTGAGAAAGAAATTCAGCACACAAGGTGGATGGCGAGTACAGATCCAGCTGCGACACTGCCAGTTAGGTGCAGCAGGCCCAGTAAGCACTCTAACCTAAGAGAATGATTTGGAAGTGGTATGAATCCATTCCACTATCCAAATCCCTGCATCCCACTGCTCCCAGGATTCTGCCTTCCAGCTTTTGCTTTTCCTCCCAGTTCCATGCCTGCTCCACTGAATCCCTGCTGCCTGGGAGTTAACTTATCTGGATTTCAGTAACCGGGACTATGAACAACCTGAGCTTTTTGTAGGAAAACCATAGCACCTGTTCTGAGGACCATTCCGACCCCCAGTGGAG
Source organism: Perodicticus potto (assembly GCA_963574655.1). Lineage (NCBI taxonomy): Eukaryota > Metazoa > Chordata > Mammalia > Primates > Lorisidae > Perodicticus > Perodicticus potto. The sequence continues at coordinate 32,418 of CAUYRH010008429.1, forward strand.
CCAAGTGGTGACTGGCAACCCCCCTTGGAATAATTTACTGCAATCCCAAAGCAAAACGAAGCTCAAGATATGAACTTGCTCCCCCCAGCGCTTAAAAACTGGGAGCTAGCTAACATCCAGCAGGGGTAAAGAGATGCTTTAATAAAATAGGGCTCTGCTCATGGGACATGAAGCCAACATTTAAATTACAGAGGGGCTTCTCAGCCTCAATGATACTGATGTTATGAGCAGATAATTCCCTGTGGCGGGCACTGGCCTGTGCCTTGCAGGGCATTTAGCAGCACCCCTGGACTACCCCCATTAGATGGTAGGGGCATCATTCCCTAGTTGTGAAAGGCCAAAATGTCTCCAGACATGGCTAAATGTCCCCTGTAGGACAAAATCGTTCTCCCCATTCAAGAATCACTGCATTATGTGTATAATTACAAAAACTGTGCAGAAAAATGGAAAAATGAATAAAAAATTATAACACCGAGGCAAAGAATTTCTTTCTAATGAATGAATTTATGTCTATCATCTTATAAAGGCATACAACTAAATCACATTGTTACACATTTAATGATTTGAAGGTCAGAAATAAATGAAGCCAGGATTATTCCAGAAAATCTAGAGCATATTAGAGAAAAAAACAAATAGAAAAAAGTAGAGATATTAAACAAATAGAGAAAAGCTCATAGCAGAGGAGAAAAATTCAAAATAACTCATACATGCAAAAACTCTAAATTTTATTTTCTCTGTGAGTATAATAACATAAAAATATGAAAAAGTTAAAACAGTTTGATTTGCTGGAGTAGGTGAATTTTTTTTCTACTTCAATTTTTTTTTTTTAGTATCATTATGAAGTTGTATAGGAAAGTAATTACATTTTTTAAATCTCTCTCTGCAATAAGTCTCTCTAATGGCAGCAGTGATGGAAAGTTGTGTGTTTCGTGGGCATCCTTGGGATTTTGTTAATCATGGCAGAATTCTACCCTTACAGCTTCAGGGCAGCTAATTCCTCTGAAAACACAACTTACCAAGCAGCAGGAGGTAAACAGCTTAGCCACCATTTCAGAAACACAAAATTCCAAACTTTCGGGTGTGACTTTTGAGGTGACTCTTCTGAAGAGATAGCTTATTGGGACCTTGGAGCTCTCTATAGGGAATTGCACCTTCCTCTAGCACTTGCTAGCCAAACCCTGTGTTTGTTTCAAGAAAGTGGTGCAGCTCCCACACTATCACTTTATAGTTAACCCAGGTGTTAGCTTCTCTCCTTATTCATGATGGCACAGCTGGCTCTGGGCTGAAATAATCAAGAAGTCCTTACTAATGGCTGTGAGTATCAAAAGAGAAAAGCACAAAATACATCAAAAATCTAGGAATCTAGGTCATTCCTCTTATGCCTCTTCTGCTGGCCTTCTTCCTGTCCCTCCATCACCTGGGCATGAACGCCACCATCCCCACATCCACCATGCAAGGGCATAATCCCTGGTGCTGTTATTCTGCAGTCAGTCTATAGAGTATCAGCCAAAAGAGATACATGATCTCTCTGTCCTTGCAGTCTGGCTCCTAAGGATCTCTCTTTCCAAACGATAGACCACAAGGAATAATCTCACTCTCCAGACAAGACTGTGCATACTGGGAGGAGGCCATATTAACCTCACAGGCCCCAGCAGAGTCGCCATGACAAAATATGACATAGCACAACCTTGACATTCGTGTAAAAGATGCTCACATGCAGTAAGAGGGTGCGGCTGCCCTGTAGCAATCTGGACAGAAACCTCACATTATTCCTATATTCATGGCCCATCAATTTCTATCACTTTCCGCTGTCTTGTAGACATGTGTAACTCTCATCTCAACACATTCACCTGTTGTGAATTGGCAATGAACCAGTACAAGGAGACAGGACACAGTACAAGAGTTAGAACAACTCCTGGTGCAAGACAGGAGTTCAGCATGCCTGTTCTTCAGCTAGGGTTCAAATCCCATCATCTGCCAGTTATGGCAAAATTGACTTAACTTTTTAATCACTTTCTTGTCCTGTACTATGCAGATTTGATGATGGCGGTGTTAGTGATGATAAGATGTAAGGAATAATTAAAATAAATCATGAAAAACAGTGAAATACCATTGCCATTAGATGACAACAACACTTCAGCACCAGCCCCAGGCACTGACTTGCATGATCTAATTTTAGTCACTGGCCTTCTCTGCACCTGGTTCCTTAACTGAAAAATGAAGTTACCATCTTCATTTCTGCTTTCAAAGCTTTCAGTTGCTATGAAGACTTTATTACAATAGACTATCTACCATGAGCTCAGTATTAAGTTGCTATGAAAACTTTATTACAATTAGACTCTCTACCATGGGCTCATAAAGCACATCACCTCATTGTCATTCAGAGGAGTCCTGTAAGAGGCCAGTGGTTGGAGTCAGCGACAGTGCTCTCGTTAGACACACAAAGCTTACAAAAAGAGCCATCAGAGTTTAGCTGAAGAAGAAATGCATAAAGGGAGACAACGAATAGTTAGCTTTATTTTCCAAGTGAAAGGAGCCTTCTAAAACAACAGAGTCAAGACAACCTCCTTACTTGATAGAGGTTTAGTATGTTTTACTGCCTTGAATTTTCACCTATGGTTGACCATGGCTATTGCTGCCCATATTGTCCTCATAACTTCACACAGCATCTATTGCCCTGTGACTAATGAGGCTTTGGACCCTCCTTCTAACAAAGAGGGACAAGTTCTGGGGAAGACAATAAATCCACATGATTATGACAGACATCACCAGCTGAGTCTCTCCAGTTGTGTGGGAGCCCTGAGCTGTTTCTGCCTATATGGATTTAGTCTTGTGAACAAGTGCCGAGTGGTTTTAGTCTATGTTTACCATGGATACCCACAAAATCTAAGGTGTGGGCTCTTCTGCGCTGATTCTTAGTTCTCTTTGTCACTTAGGATGAGGTAAGTCCGCCCTATATTTTGTCACATGAGCCTCTGAGTGACAGATCATGTGACACCTTCAGAATGCCAAGAGAGGGGCCATAGGGAAAGTGATGTCCACTCTACAGTAGCACACTTCCTTGAACCCTAGAATGAAGGAGGATAGAACCAGCTTTGGTTTTCCCCAAGCAAACAGAAGCCCTGGATAGCACCACAAAGACACAGGTCCCCTTCTGCATCGAGGGTTCACAGAATATTTCTTCATTCCTCATTTCCTTTACTCCTCACAATTGTGGACTTTCCTCGCACTCCAGCAACACATCGGTGTGCAGCATCCATCTATCAGGTCTCTGACCTAAGTCCCTGTGTCCTCCCATACCCACCTCTACCACCTTCCCTCAGGCTCACACAGGGACTTTGTCGTCAATAGAAAGAATCTCATCTTCAAAGTCACTCATCCAGCATCTTACTCCAAGGTGACAACCTCTTCTCCAACCGGCTCTCCTGTTTGTGGGTTTCCTCCAGAGTCATTTGTCCACCTCACTGGGACCTCAAATTCATTAACCCCCTGAAAACTGTCTTTTCTTTACATCCCTCCTAACCCCCCTGAGGCCATGGCCCTTCTTGTCAGCAACACTGTGCCAAAGTCCTTCACTCCCTCACCCCTCTTTTTCTATCATTCACCTTTTACAAAATTCCCAGCGTTTCTTTTCTTTCTATCTTTTCTTTCTCTTCTCTTCTCTTCTTTCTTTTCTTGCTCTTCTTTCTTTCTTCTTTCTTTTTGAGGGTTACTCTGTCACCCTGGGATGGAGTGCCATGGCAACCTCAAGGTCTTGGGCTTAAGTGATCCTCTTGCCTCAGCCTCCCTAATAGCTAGGTCTACAGGTACCTGCCACATTTTTCTATTTTTAGTAGAGAAAGGATCTCCTTCTTGCTCAAACTGGTCTGGCACTCCTGAGCTCAGCTGGTCCACTTGCCTCAGCCTCCCAGAGCACTAGGATTATGGGCATGAGCCACTTCTCCTGGCCCCCAGTGTTTCTAAATGAAGCATGATAGGCATTTTAGGCAATCCAGCTCTCTGTTGTTAGGGCTGCTGTGCAGAACACGGCATTTAGCATCCTAGCACGTGGGGACTAAGTCTTAATAGTATCCCCAATCATTATAACAACCAAAAATCCCCCACAACTTCTAAATCTCCCTCCCTTCCCCTGTCCAGAGCTCTGGAAGATGATAAACTCACTTCATCCCAATCCCCTGAGCCACTGTGGCATGGGCAGAGATGGCGCTACAAGAAGGAAGGTATATTAGTCAGGGTTCCAGCAGAGAAACAGAACCAGAAGATGCATATTAAGAGATTGCTTACAAGGAATTGGTTCGCAAAACTATAGGGCCTGGATGGGCCAAAAAACCCCAGGACAAGCTGTCAGGAAGGACAGACAGAGCTCTTGGCAGGAGCTGATGCTATTGTCCACGGGCAAAATCCTCCTCTTCCAGGGAAACCTGAGTTCTGTTCTTAGTCTTGCAAGTTATTGAATCAGGCCCATTCAGATTATCTAGCCTAATCTTCCTTACCTAAGGTAAGCTGATTATAGACTTTAATCACCTCTACAAAATGCCTTCACAACCCCACCTAGGTCAGTGTTTGGTTGAATACCTGAGCACTATAACCTAGCCAAGCTCCCATAAAACTGACCATCACAGGAGACGTTAAATTTTGCCATCCAAACCGAAACACTGTTGAGAGTGAAAGGGAAAACTATTCCAAATAATGCTGGGATACGCATAAACTCAGACAAGCACAGGCAAATTGGAACAGAGGGTCACATATCTACATGGTATCTAAACCTGCCTTACAATGTTCCCTGTGTCTTAAGAGGGCTCAGGAAACAATCAGGTATTTTCCCAAGTGGAGGAAAGTGTCAAAGCTTTTACAAATGAGAAAGCAGATGTGGAAAGGCTTCAAGCATATGAAAAAGGAGGCTGGAGCAGGAAGCAAAAGATTTAAGGCCTTAGGGGATTATAGTCTGGTTTCCTCCTAAGTCATGTTGAATGGCTCTCAACAAAGTTAGCAGTGACCTCTGCCTACATAACTAGGAGGGAGCAGCATACAGGAATGATTGAAGATACAGGAGCTGGGGCAATATGCCCTCAAATTACTTATTATGTGACTTTGGGCAAATTACATGAGCTATCTGTGTCAGTTTCATTATCTTGAATATGGGGATAATGAGTTACATACATATAAATATGTAAGAGTAGTTCCCGGTAATGTTCAGAGATAAAATTGGCTAAACTAGAAGGTTCTGACTTCTTTCTAACCCTCTGGTCATTTCTTCTGAATCCACACTGCCTCCCCCAGCAATCTCATCCACACTCTTGAGTTCAAAAACTATCACCTGACTCTCAAATTCACCTCTCCAGGTCAAAACCTCACTTCTAAGGCTGAGACCCACATTTCCACCAGCCTGCACAACACCACCTCTTGGATATCTCGAACGTTCTTAAATTCAACATGCCAAACACTGAACTTGCATTCTTCTTCTTATCCCAAACTCCAAACTGAAGTCCTCTCTGTGGCTCTCCATCTCAGATAATGCCACAATCGCCCATCCAATCCCACCCATCAGAAACCAAGGAAGCAGTCCCATCTATCTTCCCCTCCATCTAACTCCAACCTAAATAGATAAGGGAGAGACCACAAATGCACCTCATCTTCACCCTCTCCACTGCTAGCAACCTAGTTCAACATATTGTCAGCTCTTGCCTTGACTACAGCAGTGCTCCCTAATTTGTTCTCCCAGCACAGAATTCTGACTTCTCTCCATCCCTCTTCATTTCTAGACATTATACATCCTGCTATGTGTATAAGGATAAATGCCAACATTCTTCCTGTGGCCTGCAAATCCCTGCCTGGTCTGGCCACTACCTGATTTTCCAGCTTTCCTTCATATTGCTCTCCCTTTGATCTCTCAGCTCCAGTCAAACTGACATTTTCTTCAGTCCCTTGACTGGAATGCAACATGTATCTCCCCACCCCAAGGACTTTGCACAGGCTGTTTCTTCTATTCGGAACACATTAATCTCACTCTTAAATATGATATTTATCTGATGTAAGTTCAAACTTCTTTTTATTCAGGGAATGCTTCCTAAATCATTTTCCCACTCTACCCTCTCTCCACCTTTCCATGCAGGTCAGACTCCCTTGTTGTACTCTCTCATAGAGCTATGCTCTTGATCCTCAAGGCATTCACTCAGTTTGGAATTGCATATTCGTTAATGTGATTCCTTAATTGTCTCTGACGTGGGTTTCAATGTGTCCCCCAAAAAGATGTGTTGGAAACTTAATCCCCAACACAGCAGTGTTGGATGGTGGGTCCTAATGGGAGGTGTTTAGGTGACATTGAGAGTAGATTAATGCCAATTATAAGAGGCTTGAGGCTTGATCTTGATCTCTTGCTCTCTCTCCCTCTTTTTGCCCTTCCAGCATGGGATGATGCAGCAAGAAGTCTCTCACCAGATGACAAACTCTTTTTTATAGATTTCCCAGCCTCAAGAACATGGGCCAATAAACTTCTGTTCACTATAAATTGCCTAGTTTGAGGTGTTATAACAGCACAAAATGAACTAGGATAGTCTCCCTGGCTATGGTATAAGCTCCATGAAAGCAGGGACCATGCCTCACTTTGCATTCTTAGCACTTACCACAGTGCCTGCCACATACCAGGTGAACAGACAAACGAATCAAAATGAATAGATGAATAAGCAACCCTAAGAAACTGGTCCCAACCACTGCCATTTTAAACTTAAGAAAATGAGCTGGACGTGGGGAGGTGAAGACACTTGCCAGTGATCACACATCTCGTATGAGGCAAAGCCAGGCCCCAAGCCCTATTCTTCAGATGCCGAATCGAATAAATATCTTTGTCACTATTCAGAGTATTGCCTTTTTCTGAGAGGCTGGTGGGATATTAACAGTGAAGAAACAGAAACACTGAAAGGGCTTTTGCTCTTTGAAAATAAAAGTTCTGGACTTGGGCACTGAATTTGTATCAATACACTCAACATAAAAGAATTGCTTCTAAAAGGCAGTAATAAAGACTCAAAAAGATTCTTTCACTCAAGAGTAATGTCTCCTTTCCTGGCTTTAAAATAGCCCCTCTCCTTGGCAGGTCAGGGTCTGTTTCTCTGTAGTTCCTTGCTTTATTTCCCTCAAATCTATTCTGAGCAGAAGCCCTCCATTAACTTCAAAAAGAACGTTGAGTTTCCATTAGCCACAAGTGGCAGAAATATGGTGCGAAATGGGCACTTGGTCTTGGAATAAGCACAGGATACCACAAAAGCTGTGTGGGCAGAACTGACTGTTGAGCTGCCTAGAATGGTTTGACCAACTCTGCCTGAGTTCTTTCTGAATGGAGAGTGACTTCAGAGTTACCACATGTCCATCCAGAAGGAAATGGAGTGATTTCCCAGAGATAGGAAGGGGTGGAATAGCAGATTATCCAATGGTTCACAAGCGCAGCATATATAAAAAGAATAATGGCACCCAAGTCAGGAAACCATCATTCTGGCCCTGGCTCTACAACTAGCCTTCTGAGTGGCCTTGGACAAACCTCTTTTGCTCTTGGCATGTTAGTTTTCTCTGTGGTAAAATGAGAGAGTTGGGATAGGATGGCCTCTAAGACTCTTATCCTATGACTATAATATCTAATATCTGCCTTCATGTACCAGGTTCCAAACATCATTTTCTAGGCTCAAAAAAAAAAAAAATTGGTATCAAAAAGAATTATTGAATTATTAAGAATTAAATTATTTCTATTATTTTGGGGAGAGTTAGAAACTTCCTAAAACTATCACAGATCTTGATTTTTTTTACATTCACAGAAAGTAGGGAAATATAAAATATATATTATATATATGTATGTGTGTCAAGTTTCTTCCCATAGTGGTCAAATTCAGGAGTGTCTGCCCATTACATATTGTTTCTACAGACTTCGTGAAGAAGTATATATGAATTTTCTATTGCTGCTAATAAAAAATTACCTCAAAACTTAGTGGCTTCAAATAAGACAAATTTATGATCTTATAGTTCTGGAGATCAGAAGTCCTAAAATCAAGATGTTGACAGTATTCCATTCCTTCCAGAGGCTCTAGAGAGAATCTGTTTTCTCAGTTTTTCTACCTTCTAGAGGTCATCTGCATTCCTTGGCTCATGGCTTCTTCCTCCATCTTCAAAGTTCCCCACCTCAAACTCTACTTCTACATCACATCTTCTCTCTGCCTTTGATGTTCCTGCCTCTATTAGTATGCTTGTGATTACATTGGGCCCACCTGCATAATTCAAAATAATCCCCCCATCTTGAGATCTATTATGAGTTGAATTGTGTCTATCAAAACTTATTTATTGAGGCCCCAAATCCTAATACCTCTCAGAACGTGACCTTATTAAGATGTAATGTAATTAGTTAATTGAAGTCATACTGGGGTAGAGAAGGCTGGTGTCCTTTTAAAGGAGGAACTTGGAGCACAGACATACATATACAAACATAATGTGAACATGAAAGCAGAGAGATTTGGGTAATATACCCACCAAAGAATGACAAAGATTGCCAACAAGCCACCAGAAGCTTGGACAGAGATATTAAACAGTCTTCTGCACAGCCCTCAGCTCTGTCAACACCTTGAGCTCAGAATTCTAGCCTCCAGAAGCTAACCTGTTTATGGTACATCATTATAGTAGCCATAAGAAACTAATACAACCTTCTTAACTTAATCACATCTGCAAAGTCCCTTCTGCCATATAAAATAATATAGTCACAGGTTCTGGGGATTAAGACACAGACACCTTTAGGGAATCCATTTTTCAGCCTACCATAGTAGGCTAGGCAGCCATTTTATGTCATGTGACATTGGCCATAGCTGACTGGATCAAGGGTTGAACCTGACCTAGGGAAGAGCCTATCCATCGGCTTGTCAGTGACCAACCAGATTGACTCCCTGAAAAATAAAACAAAAAAACATGGAGACTGTATGTGGTCAGTGGATGGAGATCACATGGAATCAGATCAGGCTTGGCACCAAAACAAGACCTAAGGAAGCCGTGATTAGCAGAGAAAGCTGAACAGAAAAATGGAGAAGAGGGCAGAACAAAAACCAGTAATAAGGAACCTCAAAGCCCCATAAAATTGTTTACTAGCACCTCTGTTCACCTAAGACCCCATGCTTTCACCACCACCCTCACTTCTCATCTCCCAGCCAGCAAGAGGCAGAAATTCCCATCTCCTATACTGCCCCACAGAACACTAATTTTCACCACTGGTTCTTGTTGGTGGATGTACTGAGTTCAATTATAACCCCAAAAGATATATCCACTTGGAACCTATGGATGTGATATTCTTTGGAATAAGGGTCTTTGCAAGTGTAATTAACTAGGGATCTTAACCAGGAGCCATGCTCACACCTGTAATCCTAGCTTTCTGGGGGCCGAGGCAGAAGGATCACTTGCACTCAGCAATTCAAGACCAGCCTGAACAAGAGCAAGACCCCATCTCTACTAAACACAGAAAAAATTAGCCAGGCATGGCGGTGTGCACCTGTAGTCTCAGCTACTTAGAAAGTTGAAGCAGGAGGATCACTTGAGACCATGAGTTTGAGGCAGCAATGAGCTATGATGACATCGCTGCACTCTAGCCTGGGTGACAGAGTGAGGCTTTATCTTTAAAAATGAATAAATAAATAAGGATCTTAAGATGAGATCATGCTGGATTAGGGTGGGGTCCTAAATCAAATGACAAATGTTTTATAACAGAAAAGGACAGAGACACAAGGGTGGGGGAACCATATAAAGACAGAAGCTAAGATTGAAATTATGCCCCCACAAGCCATGGAGCATGTGGGGCCACCACCAGGTAAAAGAGACAAGAAAGGATCCATCCCTAGAGTCTTCAGGAAGACAGGGGTCCTGTCAACCCTTGAGGTCAGGCCGCTGGTACTATGAGAGACAAAGTTTCTGTCATTTTAAGCCACAAAGTCTGGGATAATTTGTTCAAAAGAATCAGAAAAGAAACTTGGGGGAAGAACAAAGGTATGGAAACTGGAAGAATCAGGTTCCAGGGAGCAGAGAGTAACATGGATACAGGCACTGACCAGCCAGGCCCAGAAGGTAAGAAAGATCTGAACTAGGGCCTGCCACTTTGTGAACCTGGACAAGGAAACACTCCACATATAGCTACTAAGCCTCCAGCTTTTGAATCCCAGTTGCTCACACTTCTGTAAAATGCTCCAGGGGACCATAAAGCTAGCCAACTTTAAGGACCATGTCTTACTCCACTTTGTGTTCCCTAAAAGAAAGACTGCCTCACATATGAAATTGGGCTCAGTATATTTTGCAAACTGTCACCAAAGTAATATTTCTAAATGCAAACCTCGTAGAGGCACTTGTGGCATAAAATCCTACAGTGAACCCTTACCTCTCTCAGGAGAGAGAAAGTATATGTACACTATACCCAGCTCACAAAATCGCTAATAAAAAGACTTACTTGGAAGACTGAGCACTGTGGCTCACTTCTGTAATCCTAGCATGCTAGGCGGCCGAGGCAGGTGGATTGCCTGAGCTCAGGAGTTCGAGACCAGCCTGAGAAAAAGCAATATCTCATCTCTACTAAAAATAAAAAAATTGGTTACAGAGCAGAGAGAGTGAGGAGGCTACGTCTGGCTCCCACTCTCACAGCCATTGCAGCACATTGAGTTCCATTGAGACAGCACCAAGGCAAGTGAGAGCCGGACGGGCACTGGGCGACCCTGTGCCTCGCTGAGGAAAAGTAACTAAACATGGGCAAAGGAGATCCTAAGAAGCCGAGAGGCAAAATGTCATCATGTGCAAACTTGTCGGAAGGAGCACAAGAAGAAGCACCCAGATGCTTCAGTCAACTTCTCAGAGTTTTCTAAGAAGTGCTCAGAGAGGTGGAAGACCATGTCTGCTAAAGAGAAAGGAAAATTTGAAGATATGGCAAAGGCGGACAAGGCCCGTTATGAAAAAGAAATGAAAACCTATATCCCTCCTAAAGGGGAAATAAAAAAGAAGTTCAAGGATCCCAATGCACCCCAGAGGCCTCCTTCAGCCTTTTTCTTGTTCTGTTCTGAGGATCGCCCAAAAATCAAAGGAGAACATCCCGGCCTATCCATTGGTGATGTTGCAGAGAAGCTGGGAGAGATGTGGAATAACACTGCTGCAGGTGACAAGCGGCCTGATGAAAAGAAGGCTGCAAAGCTGAAGGAAAAATACGAAAAGGATATTGCTGCAGACCGAGCTACAGGAAAGCCTGATGCAGCAAAAAAGGGAGTCGTCAAGGCTGAAAAAAGCAAGAAAAAGAAGGAAGAG